>JAPZAG010001664.1:0-27885 GCA_027475135.1 Bactrocera correcta | reverse complement strand
TTACAATGCAGGAATAAATGCACGACGTAGCTGCTTAAATTCTCTCACACAATCTTTGTAAATAAATATCTTTACAAATAAATCTTTCATTTATATTTTCACAAAAAATTAATAAATTCATTTATTCAGTCTTTTATATGTATGTACATAATAATCATTATAGGAACATAAAAATAATTTAACTTATTCTTTCTTTTATATGTATGTACATTATATACATTAATAGGAACTTAAAAATAATTTAACTTAAACATATTCTTTGGTGTGTATGTACTTTATATACATTAATAGGAACTTAAAAATATCTTCTTAACTTAAACAAAAATTTTTTTTAAAACAGCTTCGGATAGTTTTTAAAATAGCATTTGCCATATTATTCAAAGAGTCCGCAACATTTTGGAAGCATTGTTGCGATGCCTCTCTAAATTTCGCCTCTTCTTCGCTAATCTTCTTCATTGTGGCCATCATGCCAGCAAACATTTCTTGAGAAGTCTGCCTTCGAGACCGTGAAGTTGATGGCATCTCACTTACTGTCGGACTTTGAGGATCTAAATCGATTATAATGACGTTCTAAACGAAAAAACAAAATATTCCATTTTATTTACTAATATAAATATGTTTAAAAACATATTATATGCAAGGATTTTATTTAATCATACATACCTCTACTCCAATAGTTGGGACATCAGGCAGTCCATCAACCACGATCCTCCCTAGTGCTTCCATCGCCCGCTCTTCCAACTCGGAGGATTGAATTTCCTGCATGGGTCCTCCACCAGTTAATATCCTACCTTCGTCTTTCTTGCCCTTGATCGAATTTGATTTTTCCAGTGGTTTAAACACTGTAAAATAAACCAGATATTTATTACAGTTAAAATACATATATAATTATACATAAGTGTATATGTAAAGATATACCTCCTTCCATTTGGTAGGCGAACGTGATGGACCCTTTAGAGCATTTAATTGTTGAGCAAGCTCGATCCACAGCTCTTCTAACCTTTTGGGCCGTGTGGGATCGTTCTTGTGGAGCTTCATTTGAGGGTGAAGCTCTAGAAATGCTAAGTAGCATTCGATTTGCTCCTTTGTTATACGCAAGGATTGTGGAAATGCAACAGTTAATTATATAAAAGTAAACGAATATAATAGCAAATCTTTAATTTAACGTTTACTTACCTCTGTTTTCCATTTTGAATGTATTGACAATTCACTTATAGAGATCATCACAGATAATAATCGATTGTTGGTATATATTTATAAAAAACTCAATCAGGTAAAAGTAAAAAAAAATCAATTTCACATAAATTTTAGCTCTATAATATTTCAAGTACTACATTTTATTTTTATTTTAATTGGTAATTCATCTTTTTCACTGCGTTAAAGATAATTTAATATTTGTTATCGACAGTCTTTCTTCGTTCAGGTTTTACATACATCTCTAAATAATGAAATGTGACAGATGTTCAGACCTGTTCGTTTTCAGTTGAGAGACTCGCAAATTTTTAGTGTCTGTCAGCTACAGAATAGCAAAATCGTCTCAAGTCTCAAAAATTGTCGCTAACTCAAAATCTCAAATTTAGAGACTTGATACTGTCTCACGTTACAGAATCGCACGGTTACTATCGCCTTCCTACAGTGTCGGTCAAGTATTCTAGGTTTCATTACCACTCAAAAAAGCTACAAACATACATACATACATACATACAAGTGAAGCTAATAAAAGCGTAATAAAAATACAATAATGATATAAAAACTATGTTTTGCTACACTCACTCTCCTGAGGTAATGGTTTCCAAAGAAATAGTGTGGAAATTGTTCAAATGAAGAAAACCAGTGAAAGTGTACTGTTGTATTTATTTAAATTTCTAAGCATAAAGATATTAATTTTTTTAAAAAGAAATGTGCAGTGGCTTGTTGTAATAATTATTATGCAATTAAAGGATCGAAAACGAGTTTTTTCAGTTTTCCGGCCGATTTAGAAGTTGCCAAAGAAATGGGTGTTATTTTGCAAAAGAAATGATATATTTAATACTTAATCCTCTTTAATAAAAATATGTTACAAATATATCTTCAATATAATTTAACAATTCTTTTATCATAATTTCATACATCTGATACATCTGAACATATAATATACATATGTATATATTTATATACAACACAAGAAACGTCTTCTTCATTTGAATCACAACTTAATAGACAATTTTATTATCAATAGGCCGATATATTTCTTTAGAAATGATTCAAATCTTTTCACTCTACAATATTCAATCGCTTCACTAAAACTTTTCATTAAAATCGAAAGAATTAATAATGGGCCTAATCATTGAATCCGTTTCGATCGAAATATGGTTCGATATGATCGAAAAAATTTGCGTTGAAATCATTGAAACCGTATCGAAAATAAAATTTTCGATCGAAGTGAACTCACTTACCGACTTGATAAAATGCTTTCCGCGGCAGATAAATGTCGCTAATTTCGAAATCATTGATACCGCAATATCGAAAATTTGTGTCGAAATCAATCCGTTGGTGAGTGCGTTGCGGAATTCTTACAAAAATGGATAATTTGTAAGTATTTTTAAAAACAATTGCTAATGACGCAATCATTTATATTTTAAATTGATATTTTAGAGATAAGAGACAAAAACACACCAACAAAAAACAATTTGAAGTGTTAGTAAGTGAAATGAAGCTGCACCCCGACATAGCGAAAGGATTTTCGCAAAGAGCACCAGGCGAACTGAATCGATAATGTAGTTTGACATTTGTGTTTTTTGATAAAGCAGTTTATCGGCGGAATGAATGATTGCATGAAAATTTTCGATCGAAAATCTGTATCGTATCGAAATCGAATTCGTTGCGGATTCAATGATTAGGCCCAATATTTTGCGAATTTACGAAAGTGTTTACTTTTCTGTTCACAATTTGCAAGCCATTTGACAGTTTTTCACTCTTGTTCTTCTCAACACGGAACTATGACGTTTCGTAATGGCGGTCGTCGTAATCTTATATTCTATCATTCTTGGAAAATATAGTGAAATTAAAAAGCAATACAAGGAAAAAACTGCGAGTTGGGACAACTCAGCAATGAATTTCCCAAATCTTTCCTCCCTGAGCACCCTCAGAGAGGATGAGCTTATCGCCCTCGTTCAAGACCTCCGTGCCTGTCTGCTCTCAGTAGAGCATCTCTTTAAGACCTTTAAATGCCAACGCCAACGCCAACGACGCTACAATCTCCCCCTCTCCCGAAATTGCTCAAATGAGCATTGATTAATCCGATGACACAGCGTTAATCGAAGCTCGGCGCCGGGAAAAACTCAAACGAGAAAACCCCAAGCGGGAAGAACCCAAACGGGAAAAACAAAAAAGGCGCCGCAACGGCATTTACCGCATGCTCAAGGGCCCTAAAATATGGCGCCTAATTACGGTCAAACTCGATCCTTCGTACTCATCAGCGAAGGCGATTTTAGACTTAAAAGCCATCGCTGGACTCAAAGTAGAGGTCAAACGAAAGGCTAACGTTATACAGCAATGCCTTCGCAGCCTTAATTTTACCCACAGGGCGAACTACTGCCGCGCTCCCTGGTCCTGCGCCTTCTGTGGTCACTCCCATGTCACGGCATCCTGCTATCTCAAAGAGCTCAAAGACCCGAAGCCCACCTGCTTCCATTGCAAGGGCCCACATCGCGCTACCTATCGGGGCTGCCCTAAAGCCCCCAAAAAACACCAATCCGGACCTCCAAAAAAGGCTCGCAATACCTCCAAGACTCTCCCATGAAAAACCACCCGCCCCCACACCACAATCCCAACCGCAACCACAACGGCAGGGATCCCCTTTCTTCTTCGCCGAGGTTGCCAAAAACGCAACCAAAAAGCAAAATACTGTCCCGAATTTCATCGGCCGCTCTCCAGTAGGCTGCAGCGCAGTCACCGACTAAACCTCGTACTAAGCAGTTGAGTTAGCGTCTTTCTCTGAGTTTATAGCTATTCATGAAGCTCTCTTTTGGTTTTTTTTTTTGCACCCCGGTCTGCTTACTTAAGTAACGCGATTAATACTTATTTTAAGTAAGAAATATAATCCAATACTTATATAAGTGTATTATAATTTTTCCACTATGCTCCCGGTGGGTTTCCAGTTCGGGGACAACAGGTTTGCTGCGCTTGGCCCAAGGTCCCCAACCAAAACGTAAAAAATCATATCAAAAACTGCAAGATGATTTTCTTGACTTACCGCCAATAAATAGTGATGACCCAAAGTACATATATTGTGATTAAATCCGATGAGAATACTACACACCATTCGAAGGTTTCTTGTTTTCGTGTTTACAATGCCTTACTCACCGTGAGCAAAGATATAAACAAAATTAGTGAATTAAGCATCGCACCCTATTACTGCTAGTGAAAAATAAGCAGAAAAGTTTGTAAAAACGAAATGTCTTTTCAACATTGGCGCTGTTAGCGCTAGCTATCATCAACATCTTAAATGTAACAAAGGCACCGTTTATGCATCGTTTTTAAACGATGTGCCTGAAAGCGAAATAATAGAAGGACTGTGTTCTTACGAAGTTTCCGCTGTTTATAAGTTCACTCGCAAAGTTGAAGGTGTTATAAAGCCTACTGGTGTTATGCTAATATCATTCAACAGTTATTCCCTTCCAAACAAAATAAACATCGCGAGGAGGATGACCTCTATGGGACCGTACGTGCCTAATCCAATGCGCTGCAGGTCATGCCAGAAGTTGGGTCATACGCAAAAACATTGTTAAGGTTCCCCAACATGCGAAATTTGCAATTTTCCTTCTCCACACGGTAATGACTGCATCCGAGTTATGTGTGCGAATTGTTCTGGCAAGCATCGCTCTTCTGACTATACGTGTCCAAAGTATATGCAAACTAAAGAAATATGAAAAATAAGGACACTGTATGCACGAAGCCCTCAAAAAGTATAGAGAAAATACTTCCCTCCCTTCCCTTACTCCTATCTTTGAACATGTGCTTCAACCTACAAAAGAGGTATCCTCTGTAACCACCACACCAACAAAAATTTCAGCCATCAACAATTCCACAAAATCTAAAAATACTCATAGAACTGCCGACAATGACTTGCCAAGTAAATCAAATCAAAACGCAGATGTCACCTCTGCACCCAACTCATCAATAAACTCTAACTAGTAAAAATCACTCACCAAACGCCAACAATAAGCATATTTCCATCAACAAGCTCGATCAGTTCAGACTACAACAACGTCTCACATTCAGCTAAAAATATCAGCGACAACTGTACCCAACAAGACTCTTTCTTAAATCCCAAACTTTTCAGTCCAACAACAGCCTCTTTCGTTTCTAACTTAAACAACTCCTTAAGCTCGCTTAATAAATATACTGACTTTAACAATACTACTACCAACACTACTGTGCAATCTAATCCACCTAATCACGAAAATCTCTTTCCAACAACAAGCATTTCCAACGATAATCAATACTCTACTGAATATACTGAACAAAGACTGAAATTGACTCCGAATAAATACGCTAAGCTTTTACTCTCTTTTGAACTAGTTCTCAATTGGTGACACTCAGCTTCAATTGACTGCTCATACGAGTTGAAATTCTAGCTCTCTTCTGTTTCCCTTTTTCTTTTTTTCTTACATAGATCTTATGATTCCAATAATGCAATGGAATTTAAACGGCTATACTAATAATTACAATGTGCTTCAATTATTAATACAAGATCATGCCCCAGCTATTATACTCTTAAATGAAACTCACATCTCTTTCAACTTGTCGGCTTTTAGTCCTAAGCAGTACAGTGGCATGTTTCATAATCTTCCACATATTAGCACAAGTAAAAGAGGCATTGCGATTCTCATAAGAACAGATATTCCACACAAAATTAATGCCATTCAATCCAACTTGCTGGCTATGTCAATCGAAATTATCTTAGTTAAAAAAATCACCATTATCTGCACCTATATTTCACCAGACGAACAATTTACCAGTACAGACATCCTGCAATTAATCAACTAAGCTTCTACTCCTTTAATTTTCGCTGGTCATTTTAATGCATGGAGTCTACTATGGGGCTCTCCAATAGCCAAAAAGAGGGGCAAATGCATTGAAGACGCTCTACTTTCCTCTAACTTAGTATGTTTGAATAACGGATCCGCGACACACTTTTCCACTCACTCCACTTTTTCTTATGCAGATCCTACAATGTGCACCGACACACTTGCCACAGAGTGCGAATGGAGGTATACTCGATCACCTGCATGGAAGCGATCACTTCCCTATTGTACTAAAATTGCACATAGGTTCAACAACTAAAAACCACAAAATAAATAAGGTATTCAAAACTGATTACGCTGATAGGGAGAAGTTTCAGACACATAGCGAGATAAATGGCGATAATACCCCAATATCTGACAACCCTAACCAAGAAAGTGCGAGTTTACCAAAAATTATTCGTTTAGCAGCGAAGGTTAGCATTCCTCATACAAAGCCAACAGCAAGTTCAAAGAGTGTTCCTTGGTAAAATAAAGAAATCGCTGAATTGCGGGCAAAAAAAAAACAGACAGCTTGGTATGAATACAAACAGGCTCGATCACTAGTCAACTTAATATCTTTCAGGAAAGCCAATGCTCTTTTCCGTCGTTCCGCGAAACAGGAAAAGCGTAAATGTTTTCAGGATTTCACAAGCAAAATAAATCCTTCGTCTAGTCCTAAGTTAATATGGAACGCTTTAAAAAAACTTTCTGGAGTGCCTAGAAGTGCCTCTAGCAAATAGAATTTTTACCTAGTTATAATTACAAGGCGGCTGAAGGCCTCATAGCCAGTACTGCGTTTATGTATATATATAATAAAACTCTTTTTACTGTATGAATTATTTTAAATAAAAAATAAATAAATAAATAAATAAATTGGCTGCAGCGCTGGGCGTCTGGGCGTCAGCAAACCCCACCATTAACTGTCTTGCCCCTCTCAGGCGCAAGCAAACTCCTCTTTTCAGAAGGTCGCGCATCCTAACAAACCCTTCCGCTTCCACTTAAATAATTTTCAGTGCTTCGCTATTTAGCGTTAGATTATTTTGATGGCAACCGGTGTGGGTTTATTTTTAGATTTTACCCCACATCTCTTCAAAAAAATAAAATAAAAAAAGTTAAATTAAAATGAATAATTGTCAGCTTGAATAAAGTCTTCATTTTTCCCCCACCAGCGGTAAGAACTTAAAGATTCTTATTTGAGTCTAACGTTTGGTCATACAAATCAAACAATTTGACAATTAAATATTAGGTCAAACAAGCTGCATATTTAAATTTTGTCGGTATTTTTATGTGTAGGCATTTTGAACCTCAGTATTTTAAGAACGGATGATGTGGAATAAATACTGAAAGTTAGTCAATATATTTAATGCCGCGGAATTGATGATTTTTTTTACATATTTGATGATGCTTAAATTATAAATTTTATCTCTTCTACTAACAATAATAACCCTCAAATCATATATAAAGGGTTTTCCAATGTTGACGCTGCAAAAGTATCCACATTTTTTCCCGTTCTTTTGACATTTCTCTTCAGTAAAGTTTGT
This sequence comes from Bactrocera correcta, assembly GCA_027475135.1. Lineage (NCBI taxonomy): Eukaryota > Metazoa > Arthropoda > Insecta > Diptera > Tephritidae > Bactrocera > Bactrocera correcta. The sequence goes on along the minus strand of JAPZAG010001664.1, from coordinate 20,297 downwards.
CATTTCATCATGGAAATATATACGATTCAACAGCATGACGAAATTTTTAAAATTTATTACCGAAATTCGGAGTGAGGGGCCTCAATCTTAAAAGCGCTACATCCTATTTAAGGTCGTCATGTTCATCTCTGTGACGTTGTTATTGGCGAATTTTGTGAAAATATCTTGCCCTACTTTCCTACAAGATCAAATTGACGCAAGCACTGAAGCCGCTTGATCACCAGAATCGTCATATGTTCGTGAATTGAGCTGAGCACAACTTGAAAATTATCCGGATTTTTATCGAAACTTTTATCGATGTGAATCATTGCTGGCTAAATGGCTTCATCAATAAGCAAATTACGGACGTGCTTTTGAATTCGTTCTGCGTATTCTAATTTTTATAAAAAGTAAACAAACAGTAATAATAAATCAAAAAGAAAACCAATCAAGTAAAATCCAGTGAACATAAACTATTAATAATAAGCAATAATAAATAGTGCACAAAACAAATAGATAAAAACAAAAAACAATAATGAGTGCTTTGCAGCCTCATCAGCAAACTATTGGCATTCTTTAAATGCCTACTTCAGTTTTGTCAAGCCAACAAAAGCCACTCCTGGCAAGAACAAATGTAAAGGTCATCGCAGCTATCAGCTGAAAGGCAAACTAAGCAAGCGCTCAGCAGAAGCAGCAGTAAACAGCAATCGGGCAACAACAAATCCACTGACAGCAGCCACTATGCATATGAAAACAAAATGCAAGGTGAGAATGTACCAAGCAAAAAAGCACCATCAGTTCAGACTGGTATTGATCGCTACAATAATTTAAAAAGGAAATAGAGTCCTATTAAATCAGCGGCCAATACCAAAAAATTTTAAGCAAATAGTAAAAAGCCAGAAATTCTTAATGGCAACAGATTTGCCTTACTGAGCAAAGAGCCTAACTACGACGCAAAGTTGTTTAAAATTAAATTGTTGCCGAATTGTAATCAACTTAAAAAAATGAAACACATCCTAAATATAATCTGAAATATTTGCTTCGTCGTAGAGGAACAGTTGAAATACAACATAAATGATGTACATATTAACTGCCAAGAATATGGGCATACCAATTTTTATTGCACTCTGCCCAGTGTTTGCGTGGTCGTAACCAAATGTTACAAACACCCCGTTATGAAATAATGGCAACCTCAGACAAAAGATCAAATCCTATTACTTTAAAAAGTAATACTATGCAAGGAAGCTATGCAAATGTAGTGATAGGCAACACTGTACAAATGGAACTGCCGCAAAATCCTCCAAATGGAGGCATTGAAACTATGATTTTAAATTTTACACAGTTTATGACACAATTTACCTACCTACCATGCACAACATGATCCAAGATTTAATAAAATCACAAAATTAAATGTTGCAAAATTTATTAAGTAAGAAATAAGCATACTAGTATCTATCGCTTATGACAGCTGTTACATGTACAAAATTATCATTTGATTCACCTGTACTAATAAACAGCCAAAAATTTTTCTAACATCTCATCAAAACTAACTTGTTGATGTATAGAAAATATATCAACAGCCACATCAATATTGATTGCAAAATAAATACAGGAAGAGACATTGATGAAAGCATAAGAGAATAAAATGATGTAATAACTAATGTAGCTGTATTGGCAACATCAAAAAGAAACAATAAGTCAGTTGGTTTTAAAAAAATCCCTAAAATGAAATGGAAAAACTTCTAAATCAGAAAAGGCATGCTAGACGTGAATGGCAGTTTAGTCGCTCCCCATCAACTCAGCTTCAACTGAAATCTGCTGTACGTAAGTCAGAGAAAGCGCTTAAACGCGAAAAAGAACACAATACTGAAAATTTTATAAAAAAAAAAACAAAATTTGTCCAAATTCCATAAGGTGCGTTCCAAAGTAAACAGGAATCTAACGCCCCCTGATGGCGCCATCTATATGTCGATTGGTGCGTTAAAATCTGCTATCTTTATCAATTGTCCGCAGGACATCTTGTGACCGATTACTTCATTAAACTCCCGTATTCACCTGATGTGGCACCATGCGACTTCTTCCTTATCGAAAAAATGCATTTGCCCATGAAAGAAAAGCGTTATGCAGATGTGAATTCCATTCAAAAGGCTTGCACCGGCATACTGGCCGCCATACCGAGCTAAAACACTCGTTCGACTTGCTTCTGGATCGTGCGAAAAGCTGTATTGAAGCAGAATGAGACTATGTTGAATAAAATAAATTGATTTTGCCAAAAAACCATTTGTTCTGTTTTTTTTTTTTAAGTCTCATTTACTTTCGAACTAACATTGAAACAAACAAAACTAACTTACTAGAATCATAAAATAGCTAAATCTGAAAAAGGTATCATATTACTAAAAATAATATTACTAAAAAAGGTAATTGGGTTAACGAATATTGCTATAACGTTACTCTTCTTGCTTTTTAATGTAATTTTTGTTTTCGGATACCATCAAAATTCGAGGTAAAATCCGCAGATCATCATGATAGATAAACCTGGGAAAGACTTAACAAGGCCGTCTTCCTACAAACCAATAAGTCTCTTACCCTTTTTTTTGTAAAATATTTGAAAAAGTGGAAGAGGACTCCTTTCCTCCACGAATATAAAATAATACTAACGTACCAATTCAGTTTTCGTTTTAAACATGGCACTGTAGAGTAAGTAAATAGAATTACCAATGAATCATGATCAGGAAAGCATTCGAGTGCGGAGAGTACTGTTCAGCTCATGTGTTCGATAAGATCTGGCATGAAGGCCATTTATGGAAAATCAAAAACGTTTTACCTTACGAGTGGCATAAGAGACAGATTACAGTTAAAGTGGCAGACTTCATATCAGAAGAACGAGCAATAAGGGCTGGTGTACGTCAGGGTAGTGAGCTAGGCCCAACACTGTACATAATATACACAGCTGTTGGAATAGTTATTAACTTATTGACATCCACTTTCGCGGATGACACAACTCTAGTAAGCCGTAACAAAAGCCCCATCAAAGCATCAAGGGTATTTGAGCAGCACTTTGTCGAAGAATGGCTTGCCAACTGGCGTATAAATATTAATGAGCAAAAAGGCAAGCATGTCACATTCTCGCTAAGACCAGAAAGGTGTCGGACAGTTAAAATAAACAATGTTCTAGTACCTCAAATGAATGAAGTAACTTATCTTGAGATTTAAGACATTCAGCTGGTAAAATAACTTGCATGAAGTAAAGAGCAACAAATTAAAATTGGCTTTTAAACAAAAATTCTAAACTTACCTTGACAACAAAGTCCTGTTATACAATTCAATCATAAATCCGATTTGAGTGTATGGCAACTGTGGGATACAACCTGTGCAACCAACATCGATATAATTCAAAGGTTTCAATCTAAAATGCTGAGAACAATCACGGTTCCACCATGGTACACGCGTAACGAAAACATTCATAAAGATCTTGATATTATTATGATAAAGAAGGAGATAGCGGACAGCAGAATGGGATATATATTTTTAAACTTCGCGAACATCCAAACCCATTGGCTTATGCCTTGGTAAATTCCTGCAATCAAACGCGTTTAAAAAGAAGTGATCGTCCAGCCTAAGATTTAAGATTTGAACACGTATTGTTAGGCTTTACCAAGCAGATCCAAAAAATTAAGAAATATTGAGAAAAAGTAATCAAAATTTGATAATCAATTTTGTCAGGCAGCAATGGACAAGTATTCCATGAGTTGTCATTGCATCCCGAAAAAATTACGGTTTGGTGCGATTTATGCGCCGACGGTGTCATTGTGCCGTACTTCTTTCGTGATGATCAAGATCGGCACATTACTGTGAATGGCAATCGCTACCGCTAAATTATGACGGAATATTTTTGGTACGAATTGAATGATATGATCTTGAACAATATGTGGTTCTTACATTGAAAAACAAGTTTGGTGAACGTGTTATCTGACGAAATTCCAGTCAATTGGCCGCTTCATTCGCGCAATTTGACGCCGTTGAACTGTGTGGCTACGTTAGGTCTATGATCTATGCCAACAAGCCAGCGACGACTGAAGAGCTTCGGACGAATATCGACGTGAAATTGCAGCAGTATTGGCCGATTTATGCTTGAAAACAGTCGAAAATTGGGCTCAGCGTCTGGATTTCTGCAAGCGTGCCCGCGGTGGTCATGCAAAAGAAATCGAGTTCCATACATAATGATTTCGAAGTACTTTTACTGGAGTATAGAATTTCATTAATATCTCAACCAGTTTTTGTTTTATTTAGAAAAACGTTTTTAGCGCTCTTATTAAAAACCGAATATTATAGAACTAAGTATGGATACTCCCACGCTTGGACTGAACAAAGAAACTAAAATATGTAACAAATGAAAGAAAAAGATTTTGTCTATCTCTGCTAAGCCTTAATCAAGCATAGAAAACCAAAAAAAATCAGAAAATCAAAACCTTAAACATCTTTAATGTTTTTCTTTGTCCTATTAGTTAATTTATGTAATTATCGAATTACTGAGTAGCCATATCTATCCGTGTATACCAAACAAGTTTACTTCTTACCCAGGTTACTGGGTAACTGCGGCAGCAAGACAAACACTTGCATAATAAAACCACTCAAAAAAATAAAAAATAAGTTACTAGTCATGTGTAATTTTCATTAGCAACCGTCAACAGCGGCGTTCAGAAAAATAATAGGAATAACCAACAAAGTAGTTGGTCAGATTATACGCCTGAAAGCATGCATAAATTGTTAATGTTAGGTTACCATGTTTTTACAAATACGAGCTTATGAACGAGTTTTGTTGAGATTATTAGAGCTATTCGATTTTATTTTCAGTCGTTGTTAACATTTTCATTGTTAATATTTGATGTGAAAGTGAACAAAGTTGCAGAGAAAAAGCACTCACGATGACATGAAATGAGAACTACATGAAATACTTGAAATGCGAAAAAATTGTGGCAATTGACCAGTAGTGAAAACAAGTATGAACAAGTGTCTCTCCAATACACTGTGGAGCACACACTACTGATTTAATGAAAATAAAAAACTCGTTATACGCGTTAGGATTTTACAAATTTTATTTATAAAATAAATTTATATTTTATAAAGTTATACGTTTAAATATCGACGGTCAGGAGAGACCTCAGTTCTAAAGCGAGTGGCCGGAGCTGGTGATCGAGGTCGAATTGAATAATCGTAGAATAGAGTATAAACTAAACTTTTGTAGACGAATGTTGATAGCGAATGTCTGTATAGTGAATGTTGATGTGTCGATGGGCGAACTGCAGGTGCCGAATGGTGTTGAACGGTGTCGACGCGGGGTAGTGTAGAATCGAATTGCCTCAGCCATGAGTGCTCGACGAAATGTGGCGAACGAATTGTGTCTGCTTTCTCCTTGTCCATCCTTTTTGATGACGGGTGTATAAGTATGGTGAGTTGTGTTGGTGTCTTCAGCTGTAGTGAATTAAGCTATCTTATTAGGGGGCGCCTGTTTTCCCGGGTAGAGTGGGTGGATGCTTGAGTCATTTAAACAAAGTATATTTTTGTATCAAAGACAAGGTAAAAAGGTTGTTTAAATTACAGGTAAACTATTAAGTAACCTTTCTGTATATGAAATGATAACATTATTGATTTCATTTCATGCGCTTGAAAATTTCTCTTCTGAAACTACTATATATATGTATGTAGTTCCATTATATGAACGTTGAGGGATACGTACGCATGATGACCATTTTTTCTATTTATGAGATATGCAGATATCACTTCAGTTTTTTTTAGGCAGAGAAAATAATTTTACTACATTTATTATAGCATAACAATAAAAGTATTTTTCTGTAGGTATTTCCTAGTCATGTTCGGAAAGATTTTGAAAGCAATGAAAAATTTAAACAACTTTTGTTTCAATAATAATAATAATATTCATATACATATATATATATACATATATATATAATTAATTCCTTTATATTTAAAATTTCAACTAACTATATATTTTTTTCGACATAATCGACTTGAGAGGCATGTGTCTACAGAAGATTTCTCGCCTCTTCGTTCACATCTACTTTAAGACTTTTGCAGCGGGCATCTGCCTGACTCCTTGTTTCTATTGATGTTTATCGGCATTTCTGCAGTACCTAGGAAGATTTACAATGCCTTTTAGCACCTTGTTTGGAAAATTTTGTATAATATTAATATTGCTATCATTGGCACATTTTTGTTTATAAAGAAGTAATTTGTTGTGTATGGACAAGTTTGACTTTCGTCCAATTAGCCATTTAATTTTCATCAATTTTAGATTAAGTTCAATAATTTTTATTTTAGTATGCTCTTTGCAACGTAATCCTGTTGTATCAGTGATAGTTTGCACGTAACTATTTCTTCAAATTCGTCTTCTGTCGGCTTTTCCTCTTTGACGTCCGACGATGATGTACCTTTTATTTTACGATTTTGTTTTTGTATGTATACTCTTCTGCACTAATTCCGTCCTTCGGTGATTGTTGTATGTATTTTGTTGGTAGACATCCCATCCTTTTCTTCATCTTGGCTTTTGGGTTCCGTTCTGCATCTTCTGCTATCATGCCAATTAATTCCCGCGACGAGGGAATTTAAAAAAATATATATTTTAATAAATGAAATAAGATCACGTGTGGTTCTAGTGGATGGCCAGATATAAATCAAATCTTTATTTCTGAAATACTAATATTTATAAATTTTGGTCTTATTATCTTAAAGTTAAAGCTAAAGTTGAAGTGTAAGCATCAGCTTGGTTGAATCCAGAACAAAGAGTTAAGCGTTCTGTTTTCTTTACAATTGTTTAAATGACTTAAGCATCTCCCCGCATGTATACCCCACTCTACCTGGGAGAAACTGGCGCACCCTAGCAAGACAGCTTTATACACCACATCCCATAGCACCATACTCTTACATCACCACACCACACCAACACAACTCACCACACCTGTACGCACTCAACAAACAGGATGGACATGGGGATGGGAAATACAATTCGTTCGACACATTTCGTCACATAATCATCCAACCCCATAATTCGTATCCGCATTCGCAATCGACATTTTGTTATCTACCTTCGTTCTTTTTTATACAAGTATTTTCGAGCATGGAGTCATGTGTAGAAGTTCACGCAAGTGAGGAAAGTCTCTGATCGCCATTCACTTGGGAGTGGCCAGAAACGATTCTTTCACATATGACTCAAGCAGCTCACGACTTCCGGTCTTTGACCAAGTATCCTCTGGGTAGCCTAAGAACATCCGTTTGAAGGCGAGCTAAAGTGAGAAGGCGAAACACCCTGCATAGGATGACGACTATGGCAAACGAAATAAGGATTATGATTTGAGGGCATGCACCTGGAATGTCCGGTCCCTTAATTGGGAAGGTGCCGCTGCCCAGCTGGTAGATGTCCTCGTAAAGATAAAGGCTGACATCACCGCCGTCCAAGAAATGCGATGGACGGGACAAGGACAGAGACGAGTAGGTCCTTGTGACATTTACTACAGTGGCTATATAAAGGAGCGCAAGTTTGGTGTTGGATTCGTGGTGGGAGAGAGACTCCGTCGCCGAGTACTATCATTCACTCCAGAGAATGAACGTCTAGCCACAATCCGCATCAAAGCGAGGTTCTTCAACATATCGCTGATTTGCGCCCACGCCCCGACGGAAGAGAAGGACGATGTGACCAAAGATGCCATTTATGAGTGCTTGGAGCGCACCTATGAGAGATGCCCCCGCCACGATGTCAAAATCGTGCTTGGCGACTTCAATGCCAGGGTGGGCAAAGAAGGTATCTCTGTCACTACGATCGGTAAATTCAGCCTCCACGAGGAAACATCCCCAAATGGGTTGAGGTTGATCGACTACGGCGGGGTCCGAAATATGGTTATCTGTAGTACTAGATTCCAGCATAAGAAGATACATCCAGCTACCTGGCTGTCTCCGGATCGAAAAACCACAACCAGATCGATCATGTTGTGATAGACGGAAGACACGTCTCCAGTGTTTTAGATTTGCGTGCGCTCCGAGGTCCTAACATCGACTCGGACCACTATATTGTTGCAGCCAAAATTCGCACCCGCCTCTGTGCAGCAAAAAACGCACGCCAACAAACACAAGGAAGGTTCGACATCGAGAAGTTGCAATCACAACAGACAGCCGAAAGATTTTCCACTCGGCTTGCACTCCTGCTCTCTAAGAGCACTCGTCAACAACTTGGTATAAGGGAACTGTTGGACGGCATTTCAAACTCCTTACGTACAGCTGCAACCGAAACCATTGGTTTTCGGAAAGTGCAAAAGGACAGCTGGTACGACGAGGAGTGCCGTGTCGCAGCGGAGAGAAAACAGGCTGCCTACCTCGCAACGTTACGATCGACCACAACACGTGCGGGATGGGATAGATACCGAGAGTTGAAGAGGGAAGCGAGACGCATTTGTAGACAGAAAAAGAAAGAGGCCGAAATGCGTGAGTACGAAGAGCTTGATAAGCTGGCCGACAGGGGTAATGCTCGAAAGTTCTACGAAAAGATGCGGCGGCTTACAGAAGGTTTCAAGACCGGAGCATACTCTTGTAGAAGCAAAGTCCTCTCTCGACAAACAAAAACCAAACTCTATAAGTCACTCATAATTCCCGTCCTGCTATATGGTGCAGAGGCTTGGACGATGTCAACAACGGATGAGTCGACGTTGCGAGTTTTCGAGAGAAAGGTTCTGCGAAAGATTTATGGTCCTTAGCGCGTTGGCCACGGCGAATATCGCATTCGATGGAACGATGAGCTATACGAGATATACGAAGACATTGACATAGTTCAGCGCATTAAAAGACAGCGGCTACGGTCATGTTGTCCGGATGGATGAAAACACTCCAGCTCTGAAAGTATTCGACGCAGTACCCGCCGCCGGAAGCAGAGGAAGAGGAAGACCTCCACTCCGTTGGAAGGACCAAGTGGAGAAGGACCTGGCCTCGCTTGGAATATCCAATTGGCGCCACGTGGCGAAGAGAAGAAACGACTGGCGCGCTGTTGTTGACTCGGCTATAATCGCGTAAGCGGTGTCTACGCCAGTAAAGAAGAAGAAGAGATTTTCGAGCATACACCGCGCTACGTAAATCGCCCCGCGATCCCTTGGTGGCAACTTACATTCACCCCGCGCCGTGCACCTACATAAATTCGTATATATACACATATAGTTTATAATTTTTTTTTAAGAATTTGATTATGTACATTAAATGATTATAAATTTTAACCCGTGTGCATTTTTATTAAATAATTGTTGATTAATACTTTTGTGTGTAAATTTGGGCAGCAAATTAAATAACAATTGTTATTGTTATGCCTTCTTGTGAGGGCGAGCGATATTGTTTTGATAATAATGAATTATTGGATTCAGGACGGAAAAAGCATATTAAATTCTTAAATAATCAATAAATTTAATTAAGATTTTTGATTCATGAGACAGTGTACTGAAAAATGCAAAGATTCAATTTTATTTACAGTTATGGTATACAGAGGCTGTCATTAACTCCCCCTTTCCTAAAATGAATCGTCCTCGATTCACTATTATTTTGTGTTAATTAATATATATTTAATCCAAAAGAGCATTATAAGAGATTTCTTGAAATTGCGTATGTTCGATTGGTTTGGGAATTTCGCGGCATTTTTTAATTTTAGTATTAAGTAAGTTATGAAAAGATTAAAATTATATACCAAATAAAAAGAAAAAATTTATGGACTTTGATGTTCTTGTTCCGTTCTGCTAAAATCTTTATATTATCTAATTTTAACAGTTTATTAGTTGTTCAATATATTCTTAATTTTCAAAATAATTTATATGGTTATTTATAAAATAATTCCAAATTTTTATTTCAATGGTTTCTTAAGTTATTTGTTGTTGTTAAGTTGTTTTTAAAATTTCTGTTTTGCAATTTTGAATATTAAGAAAATTATTAGGAGTATTCGGGATCTGTTGTATTTGCCATTGTATTTTTGTATTCGTGGTTTCTGTGGTTTTTATAGTAAATGTAGTAAAAATCCAACAACAAAATATACATACCATTCAATACAACAGTGTAAGAAAATACAATAGTGGGACCCTATTGTAATTGTGGTTTTTGTTTTGTACATTTCTCACAGCTGATCACAATTAAAAAGATGGCTGAAATGATGGACGCTGTAAGTTTTTATTGCTAAGCTTTTTTTTAAATATTTTAATAAAAAGTCTATTTTACAGAAGTTAAAAAAGGATAAAATAAGGCGGCGGGAAAAACCTAATAAGAAATGGACAAAAGAAGAAGTGGGGCAAGTTCTTAACTATTTGCAGGAGCATCCATCGTTTGAAGTAATTTGCAGCTATTCCTATTTTGTTTGTTTATATTTATTTGTATGGACGCTTTTATATCTTTTTATACTACAGATGCCTCCTGCACAAATTTTTTACAAAAAATTACTATTAGAAACAGGAATCTCAGCAGATTGGAATTTAGTTCGGTGGAAAGTACGCAACATGCGCACCGCATACAACAAAGCAGAGCAGTGGAGTAATGGGACAGGCGCCGGCCTGTTAGAGGAACAAGGTATTGATCGTAAGTATAATGAATTTCGAGATTTATATTTTATTAGTAACTTATTTTATGCTTTTAGAAAAACTGAGCAAGATGTGTCCCCATTATAAGCGATTGCAGAGCATATTTTTTAAGAGCAAATCGGCAGACTCGACACAGTACGTGTTCCAGTCCGAAGATGGTACTAATAATCAATTTGAATGTGAAATTATTCAGTAGAGCGAATATGACAGTGGAAGTCAGGGGTGTTGTGGAATCTGATAGTTGTCAGAATCAGAATTGAAACCGATCAAAAAAGTAGTAGGTGTCATGAATTCAGATATTATTGGTTTGATGTTCGAAACAGAATTTGTATCGGTTTTGGGTGTCATCGAAACCAATTTTATCGGTTTTGCTATCAGAAATAAAACAAGAAGATAATCGCCAACAGATTTGAATATTCATTTTATATTTCTGTGTGTTGTTAGACGGTTGAGAAAATGTAAGTTAAAAAACTTATTTATTTTATTGTTACGAAGTAATTAACTTTATTTTTGTAGGAGAAAACATAAGAATAGAACGCAAAATACGATCATAATTGAATTCATGGAAAAAAATCAAGACATCATAAGAGAATTTACAAAACGTAATAAGCCGACAATAGATTCGTTATGGCAGGAATTAACTGAATCCCTTAATGCTGCAGGTCCACCACAAAAAGATGTAAACGGGTGGAAAAAGGCAAGTAAATTTCAATGAAAATTAAGCTGCAATTGAAACAAACTTATTTCTATAGGTTTTAACTGAGTGGAAGAGCGAAATCAAGAGAAAATTAGCTAACAACAAAATTGAGAGTCGAGCAACAGGAGGTGGCCCATTTTCAAAATATCAGCTCACTCCAAACTAAGAAGCTATTGTGCGTCTTTGTGAATTTCTAAAAGTACAGAAGGAATACCAGGCGTTTCTCTTGGCACCCAACCCGTCAATGAGAATTTAAATGTAACAATTGCAGAGGTGAATGTAGATTTGTGTTCCTCATCGCCAGAGCAAGATGCCGACGATATACCCTCCACGTCACAAGGGCAACCAGAAATAAATGCTAGTGTACCTAAAAGGCAAAAATTAGAGAGTACAGCAGATCGCTTAAAAAGATTTTTAGATGTGGAAGATAAAAAATGCGGAGATATATTGAAAAAATTTGATCAGATAATAGAACTGCAATCTAAAAATGCTAGCAGCTTGAGGCGTATATACCAAGCAATAGAAAATAATAATAAAACTGTGGGAAGAGCTATTACTGAATTGAAAGATCATTTTGTAAGTACAAGTACTCAGTTGCTTAGAGCAATTGTAGAAAAAAATGAGATAAAAAAAGAACAACTAAATCTCGAAATTCTAAAGTTTGAATACAAAAGACAAAAAAAGATTAAAAGATCCTGGCTGTGAAATATACTTAAAGTACCTGAATTTATAATTTAAGACTGATTTTATTTTAGTTATGAAAACTGTTATATTTAAAATAAAGAAATAAATCCATTGAGTTACAAATTATTTGCTATTTCGTTTCTAATTCTCCGGCCTTTGTTCTGCATTGAACCATTATCGGATTGGAAAAAATTGTTCTCGTCAGACTCATTTGCAGGAATTACTTCTTCGTGATTATACTCAATGTTGTAACGTCTGCAGATGTTGTGTAAGGCACAACACACGTTTACAATTTTAACCACTTTTTCAGGGCGATAATGTAATGTGGACATTAAACAGCGGAAACGGCTCTTTAAAACTCCGATTGTCCTTTCCACAATATTCCGTGCAGCCGTATGTGCTATGTTAAACTTATACTCCTTTGAGTTAAACTGTGGATCTCTGTAAGGAGTTAACAGAAATGGTTCAATTCCGTAGCCACAATCACTCAGCAACCTCAATGAACGCTGCCCACTCTCATACTGTGTATGGAAATATTGTTTAGCGTGACTCATACCCCAGATGAAAGCATCATGACTTGAACCGGGATACCGTGCATCAACGGCACGTATTTGCATATCGTTGTCACAAATCTTTTGAAAAAATAAATACACATACATATATAAGTAGGTTTATAAATACGTTTGAATATTAATTTATTGTTTTTACTTACTATCATCGCATTTATGCTAAAATATCTCTTTCTGTTAAAATATAAATGCTAATTTTCAGGTGGTTTTATTATTTTTACATGTGTCCCATCTATTCAACTGACCATTCCGGGTAGTTTGTACTTTTCAAAAAAGTGATTTCTTGAAATCAATTTTTTGCTTTCATCCATAGAAAGTTTTACCCACTGACCGCAAATGTAATTCTCTAAGAGGCACATCACTTTTGTTAAAATCTGCGACACCGTGCTTCTCGCCAAACTAATACAAGAATCACGGCCTACGCCCCGTTGGTAAGCCCCTTCTGCTAAAAAACGTAGTGTTGCCACCAATTGAATTATGGGTGGAATAGTCGAGGGCTGCATATGTGGTTCTATGATATTTAACACCATCATAAATGCGTCTTTATTCAGCCGATAATGTGATATGAATCTGTAAAGTAAGCGAGTAAAGTAACACACAAATAAATACAAGATAAATTCTACTTACGATTGTCCTGGAGCATCAAGTGGATTACTATGATCCCTTAATATTTTACGTTTAATTTTTTCATTTCTTTCTTCCTCTAATAAAAGGAAAGCTAATATTGCCAAACTCATTTCAAATTTTATTCAAATTGCATTCACAATATTTGTCACATTAGTAAACAGCTGATTCGAATATTGATTTTGCATATATTCGAAAAGACGCAAATCCAATCAGATTCTGTGACACGATTTAAAATCAGAATTGGTTTGCAATTCTGACATTTAAGCAATTCTGTCTTGGATTTCACAACACCCCTGAGTATGTTCGTTGACGAAATTGCGACAACGACTGAAAGCGAACATGATAATGTATTTTATACGTTCCCGAATGATATCGAAATTGCAACACCAGTTTCTTCTAAACGAGCTCAAAATATAAATGACAACAAGGCAGTAGAATTCGCTGAAAAGATTAGGAAATAGGCACCGAAACCAGCAATTAGCAAATTATCTGCACTACAATCGGAAAGAAATGAGCTACAAATGCAACGCTTAGAATTAGAAAAGGAGAAACACAGAGACTACATGGAAAGGGAGGAAAAACGGATAAGTATAGAAAAGGAAAAGTTTGTTTTGGAAAAAGAAAGACACGAGAAGATGTTTGAGCGGGAAAAAGAAAAATTAGCCATAGAAAAAGAGAATAATAAGGATAAATTAAAAATTTTGACTATGGAGCTGGAGATGAAGGAGCGACTAGCACGTTGTGAGTTAGAACAAAAATACAATCAGTAAAACAGAAGCTAAGTTTTTTTCAGAAAACAGAAACCAAAAATTACACATTTTTTTTTATTTATTTATGGAACAACAATCTATTGTTATATGAAAGAGTGCCTCATTAAACTTTTTGTGTATTAAATTTATTTTTAACTTAAAAAACTTCTACTGTTACTAGTCAAACATCATAAGGTATAAACCTTGTCTCTTCATTTCGATTTTCTGTCGGGTATTAGTTTGGAATTCTTCTTCTGGTTGGTTTGGTTCTCGATTTTCTTGATCGACAAATATTGTCTCTATTTCCTTTTGGCTTAATAAAATATTGTGCAAAAACAAAATTTGTGACTTTCTCTGTTTTGAATTCGCATCCTGAGCTCCTTTAGACTAGCAAATTTCTCTTTTAACAACCCAAAAAAATTTTCAAATTTGTACGCGATACTTACTATGGCGTCGAAATTCATTGCGTTTTTCTATGTCCAATTGCTTTGAGTTGCTTCGATATGGTGTTATTAACGTTTTGGAAATCGGACAAGCTGAGTCACCTGCTATCACTGAAATCCTGACAAAAATTTCGACTCTTCAAGAAATAAAGCGCATGTTTTTTACACTTACTTTAGCATCATGAGCGCTACCCACATGGCCCCCTACAATATGTCGAATTCTGCATTTGTGGTCCCAAACCACTTGAGCTTTTATAGAGTAAGGGCGATTTTTAGAAAAATACGTCGTGTGGTTATGGACGGGCGTTTTGGCAAGAGCAATCTCTGTTCCATCTACGTAACCAATGCAATATGGAAGTTCGTTGAACGTTTGGGAAACTGTGGAGAACCGAACCAGAGAGCGAGCGGGGAGAGCCTGCCAATGCCGAGTGAATTACATACATATATGCACTTCTAGTTTGTTTCCTGTTTTTGTACTGTGAGGCTGTGAAAGACGATACAATAAATTGCCAGAGTGTTGAACTATATACGATTGTCTTATTACTACTAAAATAAGTAGGTTCTTACAGTGGCGACGAGGTTGGGATTGTGTGTAGCAGCAGATCATTTTCTTTCAGTTGAAAAAAAAAGAAAAAAAGAAGAAGGAGAAGAGAAAAAAAAACTAAGGTTTGTTTAATTTTTTCCACGCGGGTGGTGGCATCGGATTTTTCTTGGCGAGTCAAAGGCAGCGAGTTGATGTGCATGCATGTGTATATAGCATAGTTAATGTAATTGCGACGGAGAAGATATTTCTTTGCATGTAGCAAATCAGCACAACTTTCAACTCAAGCAACGAGTTAAAAGTAACGAGTAAGTTGATGAAATAGCGAAGGAGAAAATATTTCTCTACACTCATCAAACCAACACAACTGTCAATAAGAGACAGCAAAGGTTTGTTCCATTAGATTGGAAATGTGGCAAGGTTTGTTCCATTAGATTGGAAATTGGCAAGGTTTGTTCCATTAGATTGGAAATTTGGCAAGTTTGTTCCATTAGATTGGAAATTTGGCGTTTCTTTCTTTTAGGCCATTCAATTGGCGCAACTGAATAAGTAAAGAGGCTGTCCATTAAATTGGTTTCTTGAGCGACAAATACAGTGGTCATTAAATTGGGAAAGCATTTAATTGGAAATTAAAAGTAACACGTAATGAAAAAAAAGAGAATTTGACTTATATGCATATTGAATTTTATTTTTAGGCCACTGAACTGGTAAAATATACTTCTGTCCGGGGCATTAAATTCGCTAAAGAAGAAATAAAAGCAAGATGAGCGAAATTAAACCATTCCTGTGCGATAGCAGGGATAGGGCGTTATTACGAAGCGAGTGGGAAAAAGGGGTGAGGTCGTTTACTCTGTATCTTCAATCGGAAGATATTACAAATGAGGTAAAGCGAAGAAACAAACTGCTTCACTTAGGTGGGCCACAACTACAAGAGGTAATTTATAATATCCCTGGGGCCATTGTGGAAGTTGAGACTGAACAGCCGGTCGATGTGTTTAATATTTTAGTCGAGAAATTAAATAATTTCTTTTCGCCAAAACGAAACTCGTCATTTGAGAGACACATATTTAGAAACATAGCGCCTTTGGAGAACGAAAATTTTAACAATTTCTTGTTGCGTTTGAGGTACCAAGCTTCTAAATGTCATTTTGGCGAAACAAAAAGCGAAATAGAAGACATCGCTCTGAAAGATAAACTCATTGAGTCGTGGGCTCCAGTTGAGCTTAAAAAACGCTTACTTGAAAAAGAACACGACTTGAAAGAAATTATTGATGCTTGCCAGATTCATGAGCAGATATATAAACAGTCGCAGGACATGTTACCTAAAAAAGAGGGTGAAGAAGTGAACAGGGTGGTTGCAAAATCGAAAGGGAGCAGGAATAATGGGGGTGAGTGTGGTAGATGTGGTCAGGAGGGGCACGTGAGCTCTGACATTAATTGTCCAGCAAGAAATGCTAAATGCAATAAATGTGGATTAATAGGGCATTACTCACGCAAATGCAAAACTCGGCGATGTAAAATACAATAATTCGAAACAGCGCCGATTACATCCGTCAAAAGTTAGGTGTATCGAAAAAGCTAACAACGACTCATCAGATGATTCTCTAGAATATGATTGCCTTCAAGTGGAATCGTGCGGTTCGACGAACGAGTTGATAAGTTGCCACATTGGTGGACATACTGTCCCTATGATAATAGATTCAGGATCTTGCTTTAACTTGTTAGGTCAAGACGTTTGGAATGCGTTGAATGCCAGTAAAGCAACCATGTGGAACATCCGCACGGAGTCAGCAAATCAATTTAAGGGTTATGCAGCTAATAAAATTTTAACAGTCTTATATGTTTTCGAGGCACCAATAGGGGTGAGAAAGGGTACGGAAGTTATAGCTACTTTTTATGTAATAAAAAATGGGAAACAATCTCTTCTCGGCCGAGATACTGCCATTCAACTCAAGGTATTGATATTGGGGCTTGACGTAAATAGAATTGAGAAAATAGAACCGTTTCCGAAAATTTTCAATATTAAGATAAAGCTATCGTTTGATAAGTCCATTAAACTAGTCAAACAGCCTTTACGTCGCATTCCAGTTGCTCTAGAGAAACAAGTTGAGAAGAAATTAGAAGAAGCGCTCGCCAAGGATATCATAGAGCCAGTTAGGGGTCCAACTCAATGGATCTCACCAATTGTCGTAGTTCTAAAGGATCATGGTGAAATGCGTCTTTGCGTCGATATGCGTAGGGCCAATAAAGCTGTGCTACGAGCAAACTACCCTCTACCCACGTTCGATACCTTTATGATGAAACTGAGCGATGCAAAAATATTTTCTCGACTTGATCTTAAATGGGCGTATTACCAATTGGAACTTGAAGAATAAAGTCGAGCAATTACAACATTCATAACACATTAAGGTTTGTTTCGTTACAAAAGATTAATGTTTGGCATCAATTCCGCCCCAGAAATATTTCAGCGGGTTTTCGAGGAGCTACTCTCGACGTGTCAAAATTGCTTGAGCTATTTACACGATATTATCGTATATGGGAAATCGGAAAAAGTGCATGACTCAGCCGTTGAAAATGTACTTAAGGTTTTGAAGAACAACAATGTTTTACTCAATGATGAAAAATGCGTTTGGAGGGCAAGAAAGCTTAAATTTTTGGGTCATGTATTGTCGGATGTAGGTATATTTCCGAACCCGGGCAAAATTAAAACAATTCTGGAGTTTAGAGCACCGCAAACAAAAGAAGAAACAAGAAGCTTTCTTGGCCTCATCACGTACATCGGAAAATTTATACCGGATATAGCTGATACGACAGAGCCGCTGAGAAAGCTACTTAAGTTAGATGCAAAATTTATATGGGGCCCCACGCAACAAAACGCTTTTGCAAAACTGAAACATCTTTTATCAAACATACCCACCTTATCATATTTTGATCCCTCAAATAAATCAAGGGTCATTGCGGATGCGAGTCCTGTGGCTTTGGGTGCAGTCCTTATACAGTTCAATTCTAACAATGAACCGAATATTATTTCTTTTGCCAGTAAAAGCCTTTCGGAGGTAGAAAAAAGATATTCTCAAACAGAAAAAGAAAGTTTGGCGCTTGTATGGGCTGTCGAGAGGTTCTATTACTATTTAGTAGGACTAGACTTTGAATTGGTCACCGATCATAAGCCTCTTGAAACCATATTTAAGCCAACTTCAAAACCACCTGCGAGAATTGAACGGTGGCTCTTGAGGCTCCAATCGTTTAAATTTAAAGTTATATACCGCTCAGAAAAAGAAAATATTGCGGACTCCCTTTCGAGGTTATGCAAATTGGAAAGAGCGAAGTCCTTTGATGACAACGTAGAGAAAACTATTTTTCACATAATTTCCAATTCAACACCAACAGCATTGACCATAAGCGAGATCTCAGAGAAGGGTTCAAGGGATAAAGAAATGACTGAAGCCATGGAGTATATTAAATGTGACAGCCATCAAATACTATCAATAGATACTTTCCACTTAGACACGAATTAACAACAGTTGGTGATATAATCTTGCGCGGCACCCGGATAGTTATACCAACAGACCTACGGGTGAAGGTTTTGGAGCTAGCTCATGAAGGACACCCTGGTGAATCCGCCATGAAAAGAAAGTTGAGGGCAAAAGTGTGGTGGCCTTTAATTGAGAGAGAAGTAGAAACCTTTGTGAAAAATTGTCGTGACTGTTTAATGGTTTCCCGTCCAAATAATCCTGCGCCGATGCAATGGCATGTATTTCCAAATGGCCCTTGGCAATGTGTAGCTACAGACCCTTTGGGATCCCTACCGAATAACGAATATCTACTCGTTTTAATTGATTATTATTCACGCTACCAAGAAATAAAATTCTTGAGAAAAATTACCTCTGATGAAATAATTAACGCTTTACAAGCAATTTTTTGTCGCTTAGGATTTAGGTAACCAAATCATTAAGAGCAGATAATGGAAGGCAATTTATTAGCACAGAGTTTAGAAAATATTGCAAAGATAACAACATCACCCTAATCACGACACCACCCTATTGGCCTCAAGCAAACGGCGAAGTTGAAAATATGAATAAGTCGTTGGTAAAACGCTTGAAAATCCCCCATTCAAAAAAACTTAACTATCTTTATCCCTTATGGTACTACCGGATCCGCACCAACCGAACTGATGTTTAATCGCACGATTCGAGACAAGATACCGGGGATACAAGATATATTGATATTTTAGACTCGGCAGCGCGAGACTTGGATATGATAAATAAACAAAAAGGGATAAGGAAGGGGGATACGACCCGCAAAGCAAAACCGTCTGATATAAAGCCGGGAGACAAAGTATTACTTCGCAACGTTGTGACCTCACATAAACTTACGCCCATGTTTGACTCCACGGAATACGAAGTCGTAGAGTGTTGTGAAAATGAAGTGATAGTAGCGGCTGACGGAAAACGCGTTCGTAGGAATATAAGCCACGTTAAGAAGGTGCCACTTCAAGGCGAAAACTCAACTCAAACTGCAGTGTCTGGAATAACACTCACTGCCACATCCACACGTCTCCCCCAACCATCAACCACTGACAGTCACAACGAACATCGGACCAATACCTCTGGAAGTTGCAAGCCTGACGACGGATCCAAAATACGTTTGAAGCTTTATAATAGAGGAGGGATGTGGAGAACCGAACCAGAGAGCGAGCGGGGAGAGCCTGCCAATGCCGAGAGAATTACATACATATATGCACTTTTAGTTTGTTTCCTGTTTTTGTACTGTGAGGCTGTGAAAGACGATACAATAAATTGCCAGAGTGTTGAACTATATACGATTGTCTTATTACTACTAAAATAAGTAGGTTCTTACAGAAACTATTAAATTTCTTTCAGCGTAATCTGGCCAAAATATAATTTTTCTCTCCAGTCGTTGGAAAGCTTTAAATACTCTTTCTGTTACAACGCCAATTGTGCTTCCATCGCCAATTCCAAAAATAGAAGCTATTTTCCTTATGGAAGCATTTTTACCGTAAGCGCCAAGTCTGTATAACACAACTGCAACATGCAACTCTATAGAAAACTGTTTGCAGGAGTAAAGTCGATTAAAAACCTCATCTGTTTTAATTAATCCAACCAAATGAGTGAATTGAAATGGATCCACCCTTAACATTTGCTTCAACCTGGTA
Source organism: Bactrocera correcta (assembly GCA_027475135.1). NCBI lineage: Eukaryota > Metazoa > Arthropoda > Insecta > Diptera > Tephritidae > Bactrocera > Bactrocera correcta. The sequence continues at coordinate 222 of JAPZAG010001664.1, read as the reverse complement.
TCATCCAGTTCACTTAACACATCCAATCGCCAAGTTACACTTTTTGGAATAAATTTCTCAATTCCTCAGCGGGACTGCAATATAATGATCACCTCTTCCAAAGAGCAGTCTAAAATATCATCCACGGCTGCATCATCGGCATCTACAAATACGGAACTCGAATAAATAGCTCTTTATTTATAAGTATTTAAGTTACCTACCGTTCACATCAGCAATTTGATT
>JAPZAG010001663.1:0-27900 GCA_027475135.1 Bactrocera correcta | reverse complement strand
GAGTTGGGTGATTATTGCTATTAGCGAGCAGGAGTGCAAGTCGAATAGAAAATCGTTCGGCTGTCTGTTGTGATTTTAGCTCCACGAGGCTTTGCACTTGTGTAGTCATACACATTGACTATTTTGCTTTTTTGCAGAACCGCCGCCTTCAAATAGGTCTTGAACCTCAAGTAAAGCAATATATTTCATTACGGTTGTCGATTCTTATATGCGCCCTACTGTATTTATGCATTTCCATTGCCACGCGTGGCTACCTCATAATTTTTTAATTACTTGGTGGCATGTGAGCAAAGGCAAATCTTCGTGTAGTTTGTTTAACATTTAGTAGCGTGTCTTCATTGGTAAGGTTAATTAAGCATGGCAGAGATAACGGCAAACCTTAACTCATAAATTACCGACATTCGTCTGAAAGCCATGCAAATAAATGGAAGATGGTGATCTTAAGCCATTATTTTTAGATCAGTTAAAAAATATGTATGCAATTATTTTTTTTTAGAAAAATTATCTAATTTATAAAAATAATATAATTAATAAATAACAATTTTCTACACCGGTGAGCTGTTTGATACAATACAATACACAAAATCCTTGCATGGAGAAGCAGCAAATTTTTAAAAAGAATTATATTTTAATAAATTGATGGAAATAGGCTACTAAAGATAATGCCATCACAAGGAGATCAAGACACTCAGTTTTTTCTTCCAAAAATAAGCTTTCATTAGGTAAGAAGTAGGTTAGATAAAATATTGCTTTTAACTACAGAGATGGGTTCAGAATATGTTACCGTGTGAGGTAGGAGTGTCTTCTGCGCAACTAAATGTCATACATCTCACTTGCTTTTCATCTATCTAAGTGGATCAGTAAATTCTGAGTGGAAGTACTAGCGTTGTTTTATATAATAGCTACGAAAGAATAATAAAAACCACAATACAAACACTTTGAAATCTGTTAAGCTTCTTGAAGAAATACGTTTAAGTATTTTTAGTTGAGGCTTCTCATCAACTATATCTATTCCCACCATTCCTGATATCGTGATTCAATCCCTTCAAAGCTGAACTGACCATATATGTATGTATGTACCTAATTGACCACGTCTAAGTTATCACAACTAAAGTAACTAAACTAAACTAAACTAAACATTGTAAGAAAAAAGTACCCGGGAACTGTAACTGTAATTAAATTCCCCCTGGCGATTGATATTTCAAAAAAATTTACTTTGCTAAGTTATTAGGACTATCTTTGATTACTGTGGCAAATATGAACGCGATCCGTCAAACCAGTTCCGTCAATTGATAAAAATATCGAACAAAGAATTTAACTTAGGTAGGTTGCCTCGTTCTGGACGACCTTCGACCTCTTTAACCGATGAAAATATTAAAAAAGTGAAGGATAAGATGCTTGAAAATCGTCAGAGATGGTAAGAGAGCTCGACGAGACGAGAGCTTTCGAGTCTGTTCGAATGATTTTGGTGGATATTTTAGGTATGAAACGCGTTCTTGTTCGACTCGTCCCGATAAAGCTAATTTTTTTTCTAAAAGAGCTCTTTGAACAGGTATCTTTAGACTTGCTTGATGGTGCGAGTTCTGATCCTACATTCATTCAGACCATTATAACTGCGATGAGACATGGGTTTAGGAGCTTGACATGCAAACAAGTCGACAATAATCGGATTGGAATCCGTTTTCATTCGATAGAAGAGACAAAACAAAATTCGCTGAAGTACTGAAGGTCATCCCAAAAATTGTTTACGAAAAGCGTTTCGAAGACTGGAAAAATCGTTGGCATAAGTGTATTACGTCAGGTGGGGATTACATTGTAGGCGACAAATAATTATTGATAAATAATTAAATACTTGTATATATGTACACTCGTGTAATCCTTGTGTTATAGTTGTTGTTATTAAGAAGTGGTCGGCGACCGGTTTAAAGCTTGTAGAATCTTCATAACAAATGCAAGAAAACTTCCTTTGCAAATACCCGACATTTCAGTGTAATTAATCATTCACCTTAGTAAGTCAAATGCTTGTCATCTAAAGTCTTGCAAATTAAAAACTCATTACTTTAATGAAAATAAGCTCATAATTAATGAAATTTCGCCAAAAGTAAGTAGAATAACGCTAATAGCGTTGCTTGCAACATCTTCGAATTCGAATTCGAATTCGAATTTTGCTGCATTTTATTGTACACTGTTTTTGTTGTAGTGTACAGTAAATTTCGATTTCTTTACTATGAATTATTCATTATTTTCGCCTTTTCATTGTTTTTGTATTTGTTTGTGGTGTTTTCTGTGGCCTTGAGGCAGCCATAAATTAGAGCTGAAATTGCCGCTGCCGGTAGACATTGTAGCATTGCCCACAAAAGACGGCATTACCGTTGTTTTTGGCAGCTGCTGATTTTAATCGTCGTTTTGTTTGTTTATTTTTTAACGATGCGCCTAGTTTACAGTTAAGGTCATGCGAACTTTAGGAAGAAAAACTTTATGAATTTCAATTGTTTGTTTATTATTTACACAAACATACATACTTATATTCATTGGAAGCTTTTTACGCATTTGGCGGCTAGAGGTGAGCCAATCTTTTTTGTCTTCAGTTACTGAAGTTTACTAGGTCTCAGCTAAGTTTTTGCTAATTTCAGAATGGAAAATTTGAAATGATCCGAATGACAAAACTCCGGAGAATTAGTGATTTGTAGATTTCTTAAAACTTTGACGATGCTAGTCCGAAAATTCGGTGATAAAACAATTTTACAATAGTTCAACGCCAAGTTCACGAATCATAATCACACATACCATATGTATTTGTCAGTAATTGCTTTATCCGCGTCAGAGAAGTTTTTATTTACCAATATATTTTGTTGTAGGCAATTGTCAAGTGTGGATTATCGAGATTGTCAATCAGTGACAGACTGTTTCTTACCAAATGTTTAAAGGTACTGTACAGGGTTTATCCGGAAAGTAATAGAACTGATTTTTTCCACGGCTACTGTACTTCGGAATGTGCGGGGACCGACTGGATTCGGTAAAGGACGTTCCTAGCTAATGAGCGGCTGGTCAGTTGTCTCCGAGCACCTGAAGAGTCAGGACAAACATTTTTGCGCGACGTGTTCTGTGAGTGATCCAAGCCGAAATAACAGCGTTCGTTAGAAGTAGTCTGTTTCGGTGGCACCACTCCTTTATGGTGGGCCGGGAAGAGGTCACTGATGAAGACCGTGTGGGAAACCTCATTGTCTTTTTTGACATCAAAGGCAACGTCCACCATAAATTTGTTTCTGCTGGACAAACCGTCAACTCCAAGTTTTACGTTGTCTCCAAACTAAGCAATTTAATAGGCACAAACAATTTTCATATTGTGCCCTTGAAAAAAAGGAAACATAGATGAAACAAAAATTCAAACATACACTGAAAAAAGTTTCATGGATATTGTAAAGTACTTGTCAAATAATAACAAAAATTACTACTCATACCAACTGAAGAGCTCAAAAGGCCTAGTTGTTGTTATAAAAGGAATTGAGTCTTCGGTAGACTCTATCGATGTGAAAGACGCACTGGAAGAAGGTGGTTTTAGCATCAAATCAGTAGTAAATATTTTTAACAGGAACAAAGTTCCACAACCAATGTTCAAAATAGAATTGATGCCAGATTCTAACAAATTGAAGAAAAATGAAATTCACCCGATTTACAATTTAAAATATCTTCTCCATCGCAGAATCACTGTTGAGGAACCACACAAGAGAAATGGTCCAGTACAATGTACAAACTGCCAAGAGTATGGACACACGAAAGCATATTGCACTCTACGCAGTGTCTGTGTGGTGTGTGGTGATCTACACCCTACTTCTAAATGTACTCTTAAAAAAGAGGATTTAAATAAAAAATGCAGCAATTGTGGGGGAAATCACACTGCTAACTACAGAGGTTGCCCCGTATATAAAGATTTGAAATCGAAGTTGTCACAGGGCATTCAAGCACGTCGTAACCAAATGTTACAGACACCCCGTAATGAGATAATAGCAACCACAGAAAAAAGTTCAAATCATTTTACTTCTAACAATAATAATATGCAAGGAAGCTATGCAAATGTGGTGAAAGGCAACACTGTGCAAATGCAACTGCCGCAAAATCCTCCAAATGGAGGTATTGAAACTATGATTATAAATCTTACACAGTGTATGACTCAATTTATGTCTACCATGCAAAACATGATCCAAGATTTAATAAAATCACAAAATCAAATGCTGCAAAATTTATTAAGTAAAAAATGAGCTTACTAAATATCTGTATATGGAATGCTAACAGTGTTAACCAACATAAATTAGAGATTATCAAATTTCTGTCTGAAAGGAATATAGATGTAATGCTTTTTTATTTTTTTATTTTATTTTATTAAAGCTTACATAATAAACAAATTATTATATAAACTAAAGTACGCAGCACTAGCATCATAGGCTTTCGGCTGACTGGTGGGATAATAGTTGGGTACATTAAAAGCTGAACAGGATCATCATTGTTGATAGAGTTTATTAAGGCTGTTTCCAAAAAATTGTCCCTTTAAAAAACAAAACAGTCCAGAAAAAACCCCGGGAATTAATGTTTTAAAAACCCCCGGCGATTTGATATTCAAATAAATGTTTTTTTTAATTATTGGACTATGTTTTAAATTGTGGCAATAAAAGGGCCCTAACCATTCCTAAGGAAATTAAAACTATCTAACAAAAAATTTAAAATTTTGTATTTTAACGGAAATTTTGTGGGTGTATAGAAAAATGATGTTTTTTACAAAAAAAATGGTAAAAAAACTTAAGATTTAGGGAAGATCGTTAAAACATGCCCGTTCTGGCCCGGACCAATGACTCTTTTAAGGGGGGAAAATTTTTAAAGAAAAGGAAGGTAAACGGAAAATCGTCGGGAATGGAAAACCAATCTAAATCATCCGCAAGTTTTTGGGGGATATTTTGGGGAAAAAGCGTTTTGTTCGACTCGTCCGAAAAGAAAAATTTTTTTAAAAGGTTTTAAATATCTTTGGGATATGTTGTTTGGGGGAGTTTGATCCAAATTTAAAATTATTGCTGAGGGGTTTGGAGTTTTGAATAAAAATTTCGACATTGGGTTTGGTAATTTTTAATTTCCCGATAGAAGATCCCAAAAAAACCTAAAGGGTATGGATACCCATGAAAGGGAAAAATTTTAAAGGAAAAAATAATTAATTGGTGGGGTTTTTTGGGAAAAATTTATTGTTAATAAAATCAATGAGGGATACTGTGTTAAAAAGGGAAAGGGGGAGGTTTGAAGCTGTGTTTATGAGCGAGATGCAAAAAAAATTCGCAAAAAAATTTCAGTGTAATAATAAGTTTGTGTAAAAGGATCGGAAGTTTAAAAAAACTGATTAAATGGAGAAAAGATGGAGGGGAAAAAATTCCCCAAAGGGTAAGGGGTGAAAAAGAATAGGGGAACATCTTTTGAAGTTTTCTGGAAGTTCTATTTTGATGCAAAATTTGATTTCTTTACTATGAATTATTCAATCGTTTTAGTTTTTGTTTTTTTTGCGTTGTTTTGTGGTTGGGGAATAAATTAGAAAAATTGAAGTGCCTAGACTTTGTAGATTAAAAGGGATTTTTTTTGGAGTTGGTTTTTAATCGTCGCTGTTGTTTGTTATTTTTGCCACGTTGGCAAAGTTAAGAAGGTCGGAAATTTGGGTTTGAATTTAAATTTTTTGATTTTTAAAAATACATGTTTAATTTTTGGAATTTTTCCCGGGGGCAGAGGGGGCCAATTTTTTGATTTCGTTACTAATTTTCTTTCAGAAATTTTTCTTTTCAAAATTAAAAATTTAAATTTAAAAAAAGGGCAAGTGTTTGAGGACGAGGGAAAATTGGTTAAAAAACCTGCCCCCAAGTTACGCAAAAACCCCTCCTATTTTTGAAAGTCAGTTTAGGGGGAAAAGATTTACCTTAGGAGGAAGGTTGGATATGAAAAACGGGAAAGGGAGTTTTTACCAAATGTTTAAGGGTTTGTGGGTTTCCTAATAGCTGACAAGTTTTGCAGGGGCATTAGGAAATTGGGGGGTAGTACGGAAAGGACTTTCCTAGGGGGTTCTTTCCCGGGCCCCTAAGATAAAAAATTTTTGGGGAAACGTGTTCTGTGATTGGAAATGGTTATTTAAATACGGGGCACCATTTTAGGTAAACACGAAACGCCGTGTAAACCTATTTTTTTTTGACAAAAAGGCAAGCCCACCTTTTGTTTTTTGGGGAAAAACCTTCGACTCAATTTTCTTGTCCCCCTAAGTTTGGGCAAAAAAGGTGCAAAAATTGTGCCCTTGAAAGTAAGGAAACTGTGAAACAAAATTAAAACAGCACCTGAAAAACGGGAAAAGATTTTTAAAAAGTAAAAAAATTTATCATCCCAACGGGTTTTGTTGTTAAAACCAGGAATGAGTCTGGTGCCATCGAGGGAAAGACGACGGAAAAAGGGGGTTTTGAAAAATCTTTATTTTTAAGGCTTCCAAACCTTTAAAATAAAGTCCCCGAAAGCAAAGAAAAAAGGATGTTGATTTACATTTAAAAACTGGCTCCCGCAAAACCTTTGATAAACCAAAAGGAAAAATTGGCCCATACATTCAAATGCCAAGAGTTCCCGAAAATAGTTCCAGTCTTTTGGGGTTTGGGGGCTCACCCTTTTTTTCTTTTTAATTCCTTGGGGGGGCCCTGGGGTTAATAAAGGAAATCAAATTGTCACCCAAAAGACGTGTTGGCCCCCGCAATGGGATTGAAAAGAAAAAATTAAATTTTTATTCTATTCAAAAAATGTAAGGGAAGTAGCAAAGTTAAAAAAATTAAAGAAATAAAACGGCGAGAAATTAAACAGTTAAAAAAAGTTATTTTTGCACCATGTAAAAGCCGTTTAAAAAAACAAAAAAACAAATGCTAAGAATTTATTCAGAAAAAAAGAAAAATTTTGTAGGACCGAAACGGTTTGCCCAACTAAGGTTATAAAAACTGGGGAATTGTTAATGCTTATTTCAGAAACTCATCTAACAAATAAAAATAATTTCAGTATACCGGGATTTAGACTATACGTTACAAATCATCCGGATGGAAAAGCGCATGGTGGCACGGCAGTGTTGATTAGAAATCGTTTAAACCACTATGCTCTAGAATCTCATGCTACACCACAGTTACAAGCTACAACCATATCACTAATAAATCGGGGTTGTGACTTAAACCTTACGGCTATATACTGTCCACCTCGTTTTAAAATTACAGAAATCGAATTTAAAGCCTTTTTTGGAACACTAGGTCAAAGATTTCTAGCAGGTGGAGATTATAACGCAAAACACACATACTGGGGCTCACGTCTTATTAATCCGAAAGGACGACAGTTGTACTACACTATTATGAATAAGCATAATAAACTGGATATAATATCTCCTGGTAAGCCGACATACTGGCCCAGTGATAGAAGAAAAATACCAGACTTAATAGATTTTGCTGTAGTCAAAAATATAGATAGATCGCTTATGACAGCTGATACATGTACAGACTTATCATCCGATCATTCTCCTGTACTAATAAAGTTATACGAACAGCCCATGTTATTTGAGCCGAAAGTTTCTCTAACATCACATAAAACTAACTGGTTGAAATATAGAAAGTATATCAGCACCCACATCAATATTGATTGCAAAATAAATACAGAAAGAGACATTGATGAAAATATAAGAGAAATTAATGACATAATAACTAATGCAGCTGTATTGGCAACACCAAAAAGAAACAACAAACCAGTTGGTTTTAGAAAGATCACCAATAACGAAATAGAGAAATTAGTAAATGAGAAAAGGCGAGCTAGGCGGGAATGGCAGTTAAATCGATCCCCTTCAAGTCTGCTTCAACTGAAATCTGCTGTACGAAAGTTAAAAAAAGCGCTTAAACGCGAAAAAGGAACACAACACTGAAAATTATATAAGGAAACTGTGTCCAAATTCTCGTAAGCAAAACTCCCTTTGGAAAGCCCAAAAGTCTTTCAAGCCACCAGTAGATTCCAACATGCCTTTAAGACAGTTGAATGGTAATTGGGCACGTAGTGATGAGGATAAGGCAAATTGCTTTGCAAATCACCTAGAAAAGGTATTTCAACCCAATTGCCCAAAGAACGACTTTGAGTTGCCAACCTTGCCCAATACCGCAAACGAGTCGCATATGTCTATTAGGACTTCTACTTCTGAAGTTACTAGAATAATAAAAGAACTTAACCCCAAAAAATCACCAGGACATGATAATATTACCCCAAAAATGCTAATTGAGTTACCAAATATTGCTGTAGGGGTGCTCTCTTTGCTCTTCAATGCAATTCTTAATCTTGGACACTATCCAAATTCATGGAAAAAGTCGCAGATCATCTTGATAGACAAACCTGGGAAAGACTTAACACAGCCGTCTTCATACAAAAATCAGTCTTCTACCCTGTCTTTCTAAGATATTTGAAAAATTGTTACTATCAAAGATGACTCCTTTCCTCCACGAAAATAATATAATACCAACGCACCAATTTGGGTTTCGTGAAAAACATAGCACGATTGAGCAAGTAAATAGAATTACTAACGAAATAAGAAAAGCATTTGAGCACAGAGAGTACTGTTCAGCTATATTTCTAGACGTGGCTCAGGCGTTTGATAAGGTATGGCATGAGGGCCTTTTATACAAAATTAAAAATACTCTACCTTCAGAATTATATAAAACATTGGAATCGTATTTAAAAAATAGAAAATTTATGGTAAAAGTGGGAAATTTCATATCTGATGAAAGACAGATAAGGGCTGGTGTACCCCAGGGCAGTGTTCTAGGCCCAATACTATACATCATATATACAGCAGATCTTCCAACAGCTAACAATGTATTAACTTCTACTTTTGCGGACGACACAGCTATAGTGAGCCGTAACAAATGCCACATAATAGCATCAAGAATATTAGCCGAGCACTTAAGGTTTGTCGAAGAATGGCTAGCCAACTGGCGTATAAGGGTAAATGAACAAAAGTGTAAGCATGTTACATTTTCGCTTAGACCAAAAATGTGTCCGGCAGTAAAAATTAACAATATTTTAGTACCCCAAGCGAATGAAGTAACTTATCTTGGTATTCACCTAGATAGAAGACTTGCGTGGAAAAAACATATATCTAGTAAAATAACTTGCATGAAGATAAGAGCTGCAAATTTAAATTGGCTATTAAACAAAAACTCCAAACTTAGCCTAGACAACAAAGTGCTTTTATATAATGGGGGTCATAAAGCCGATTTGGATGTATGGCATTCAACTGTGGGGTACGACCTGTGCAACTAATATAGACATAATACAAAGATTCCAATCAAAAATGCTTAGATCAATCACGTGTTCACCATGGTACGTGCGAAATGAAAATATCCATAAAGACCTTGGTATTTCTATGGTAAGGAAAGAAGTAGAAGACAGCAGAATTAAATATACATCTAAACTCCGTGATCACCCAAACCCTTTGGCTAATGCTTTGGTACATTCCTGCGATCAAACACGCCTTAAAAGAAGAGATATGCCCGCGTACTGAGGAGCAATGTATCACCAAAACAGCTCAACCACTTGCTTGAGCGTGTCTAGTTTTTAAATAGGTTTAAGATTTTATTACTTATTGTTAGGCTTTCAAATCAAAAAGCAGATTCAATAAATAAAACATATATTGAAAAAAAAAAAAAAAAAAAAAGTTTTACGTGGAAGTCAAAACCCGAAGGATCAATCGGGTCCGACAATACATCGCAGCCGATTGGAAGTTGCACCATGACAATGCCCCGGCTCACACCGCCTTTTCTGTGAAAAGCTAACTAACCAAGCCTGACATCCCAATGCTACCGCAGTTGCTCTACAGCCCAAATGTGGCTACCCCGGATTTATTTTGTTTCCCTGCTTGAAAAGGCCGATGCAAGGCAGGCATTTTGAGACGACAGAGGTGATCCAAGCAGCATGCACCTACCCTGTCAAGGCATCGATGCAAAAGGAGCTTATTTTGAAAGTTTTTAAAGAATTGTAACGATTGATTTAATACATATTTTTAAATCGACTCAGTCCTATTACTTTCCGGACAAACATTGTATACTCAGAGCTTATGAAAACAGCTTGTAGATAAAGAAGATAATTCGTGAAAGATCTTAGTAAACATTTGCCAAATCGTTGATGAATGCTCAGTCAAGGCGTTTGAAAGACACTTCAAGTATTCCAAATATTGGGATGAGCTTATATTCCTTATTGAAAGGAGAAATCTATACAATTTTCAATTACTTTCACACTTTCTGTTAAAATGTTAAATACCTACAATACCCCTCATTTCATTCAGACATTTGAAAGCAGTAAACTTTCAGAATTTGCAAACTTTATTTTTTATTATAAGTATACATATATGGACTAAGCTATTTCACTGATATCAAAATTTTCTAATATACAGGGTGGGCCATATAAAATTTTAAATTTAAAAAGTCAATAAAAAAAAAGGCTTGATATTTTTCAAAGGTCCAACATTTATTTAAAAGGTTGTTTTATGAAATTTATTTGCGGTAAACAATTTCGGACAAATGACCACCAAGGCTGAGTTTACAGTATCTTATCCGATCCACTTAATTTTGGAGTACATTCTCGATGGTTTCAGGCCTTATGGCAGCTACAGCAGCTTGAATCTCGTACTTTAGATCTTGAATTGTTTCTGGATGGTTGGCGTAACATTTATCTTTAACAGCTCCCCACAGAAAATAGTCCAACGGAGTTAAATCGCAGCTTCTGGGAGGCCAATTCACATCACCTCTTTTGCTGATTATGCGATTTTCGAAGATAGGGCGTAAAAGATTGAGTGGAGCGTTTGCAGTATGGCACGTAGCGTCAAGTGGCTTCAGCTGTTGCACCAATTGAACTTTATTACGCTTCATAGCGAGGTCTTTTTTCAAAATTCGTCGCAAAGTTGTTCGCGGAATGTTTAATTCTTGCGATCGACGGCGAGTTGAAGTCGATGGATTCTCGCTAACATTTCCAGTCACAGTTGCAATATTTTTTTTGAACGTGCGGGAAATGAACGTTGACCTTTTGGTTTATCCACCCACGAGCCAGTTTCACGCACACGCTTGACAAAATTGTTGCCAAATTGAACTGTTGGCACTTTTCGTCTGTCCATTTTTTTGCCAAATTTGTCAAAGTTTGGGTTGAAGACTCACCACTTTAAAAAAATATTTTCAATATTTCCCAGATTTCTTCTAGTGAATAGCGAACCATTTCATAAATTTTAGACTTTTTACTGAATATCTGTTACTTTTCGAATGGTATTTGACGTTTCCAATTTCGAGATATAGATAATTCAAATTTAAAACGTTAGATGACCCACCCTATATTATATATTTTTAATAGATATTGAATATGAGCCATTTTGGGCTGAAAAAATATTCTAATATTGGATATACTATAGCCAAAATTCCAAAAATGTTTGATACTATTCTCGCTTATACCTTATATAATGATTTTCGTCATTCTCGCAGACTTTATGCCGAATATGTCGGCCAGTGTGTGAGTTATCTTCATAAAACTATATGGGAACATGTTCTGGAGCATACCTAAATAAAGTTAATGTAATCAGTTATATTTTTGTATAGTATTAAAAATATCCGACTATTGGCTCTGCTAGCTTCAAATTTTTAGTTACAATATTTTGCCCGCTCCTACGACAGTCGGATTAAAATAACCGGAACGGACCCGGATTTTTATCCGGTAAAATACTGTCAACTCGGTACCAATTTTTGAAACTATTTCGGGAATGTTTTTACTGCTATAACAACAACAAAAAAATTAACAGGTGTTTTCTCGAATTTTGTGAGCTTTTTCTCCTGAGCCAAGGTACTCTTCAGGAATATATGTATGTATATACATATGTATAAGTACATTAACTAAAATAATATAAATGATCTAACTTATAACTTTGACTAACATCTATAATATTTATATATAATATGCTGAGAGGGAGTAATACAGATCATTTATCTCTTCTGCGCCGTTACTCTATAACCACAAATTCAAGTAATAAATTGTTGTTTTATTTACGCTCTTATTTACAGGTCAAGCAACAAGAACATACGACCGAAACTGGATCGTGCAGAATTGATCAGCAACGTGCAGACAGAGGCTTACCACTAACAAAGCAATAACAAGTGTGGCATAATAACAACAAATGCACTAAGTGCATAAGAGTGCAACATTAGTTTTTACTTTCAAAAGCAAGCTAAAATTAAAGCAAAAACAAAAAGAATTAACTCGCCTATAACAACAACAAGCCGTAAATATGTCAACCGGCCGTTGCGATTGTCTGGTGAGCGTGCCAACCGGTCCCACATTAGCATCCACTTGTGGCGGCAGCGCGTTCATGCTCTTCATGGGTCTGCTAGAGGTGTTCATACGCTCGCAATGTGATCTCGAGGATCCCTGTGGTCGTGCCACGCCAAGGGTAAGTCAAAACATGCTAATCAAATGAGCAATAACCATGAAATGTAAATACAAGCGCATACGTATTATTTAAATGGCGACTAATATTTTTTAACTATTTGCTGTATTTAATAGTATTTTTCACTTACAAGTTTCATTGATCAAAACTTCTATCGATTTGTTTTAAGTTTGTGGAACTTATGCCTTCCTTCCACTCATACATATACATTGGTATTAGCCCCAATAAAGGTTAGGTTAATGTGGTAGGCCAATAACACACGCGAGACCCTGTGAGTCAGGAGAGGGCACAATAGACCCAAAGTCGCAGTGCATTCCTCAATTAATTTCTTATCTTATCTTATCTACTTAGGCCAGTTTTGGTTCTTTGCGATACCATATACAGTTCAGTTGCTAGATCCAAGAGGAGTAGTCATCCTAAAGCCTGCGCTTGACGCCAGTTTTAACACACTCTGTGGTCTCACTATCCATACCTCTCCTATGTATCATACCGTGAGGACCCCAGATGCTTACAGCGTAGTCTTGCCGTTGCGAGACATTTGCACAAGTCTCTTCTATCGAGTACTAATAGGAATTTTGTGTACTTCCGATTTATCATTTTGCACATGACTTTTGCTGTTTTGCTCCAAGGTAGCTCGTTCGATCGGGTTCTGATCGATAACTTTGTGGACTGGCACCCAATAGAAGTGAAGTTGAAGCAATTCTGGCAACACTTTCCACTGCTGCCTTGCTTTCCGAAACACTTCTGGCCGATATGCCACACAAGGTTACTGCTTTGGTTGCTGCTTGTCTGTCTCCGTAGATGTTGACTTTGGAATTGCCTGCAGGTGTATTAGAAGCCAGCTCCGCGGCTTTTGGAACAGCAAAGACCTCAGCTTGAAATATAATGCAGTGCTCCGACAACTTAAAAGGCTGCCTTATGCCTAACTCTGGACAGTATTCTTCCGTACCAACTCCATCGTCCATTTTCGAGCCATCCTTATAACTGTGTTGCGCATCGCTAACATACCTATACGCCAGCTATCTTTTTATACCCTGAACAGGGTATATTAAGTTTGTCACGATGTTTGTAACACCCAGAAGGAAGCGTCGGAGACCCTATAAAGAATATATATAAAATGATCAGTATGTTGAGCTGAGTCGATTTAGCCATGTCCGTCTGTCTGTCCGTCTGTCTGTATATATACGAACTAGTCCCTCAGTTTTTAAGATATCCTTTTTGAAATTTTGCATACGTCATTTTTCTCTTCAAGAAGCTGCTCATTTGTCGGAACGGCCGATATCGGATCACTATAACATATAGCTGCCATATAAACTGAACGATCGGAATCAAGTTCTCATATGGAAAACTTTCGCATTTGACAATGTATCTTCACCAAATTTGGTATAGATTACTTTCTAGGGCAAAAATGTAATATCCGAGAAAATTGTTCAGATCGGTTAACTGTAGCATATAGCTGCCATACAAACTAAGCAATCGGAATCAAGTTCTTGTATGGACAACTTTCACATTTGACAAGATATATTCACGAAATTTGGTATAGATTATTTTTTAAGGTAACAATGTAATCTCTAAAAAACTTGTTCAGAACGGGTTACTATAGCATATAGCTTCCATACAAACTGGACACATAGTTACTAACACAAATGCACCTGTGAAGGGTATTTAGCTTCGGTGCAACCGAAGTTAACGTTTTTTCTTGTTTTATGTTTACTTTGAACATTATTCTCAGTTGAAGAGTGAGAGTTTGTAAACTCTCCTGCAGCCAGTAGTCGTCCCGCCGATTTTGCTGCACAGTTTTCAGCGAAGAGGTGTAAAAGTGACAGGTTTAGTACCAGTTCAACAGCCGACGTTGAAATTGTTCTTAAAGCTCAAGATAAGCATTATGCACAGCGCCCTGTAAATATTCCTCACATAATTTTAAAATACACTACCGAGTTGACCTCCTTTAGACGAAATATAATCCGGGTTCATTCAGTTTCCATCTAGACGGCAACTTCGGAATATCCCCCTCGTAGAAGCCCCCCTCCTTATTTGCGAAGAACTGGGACAGCCACTTTTCATAAGCATCTTTTGAGTTTAACTTTACACCAACAAGGCTGTTCGGCATGGACAGGAACAGGTGGTAATCACTTGGCGCTATGTCTGGGCTATATGGAGGATGCGATAAAACCTCCTATCCGAGCTCGCGTAGTTTCTAACGAGTCATCGACGAAGTGTGTGGTCTTGCGTTGTCTTGGTGAAACACTGCACCCTTCCTGTTGGCCAATTCTGGACGTTTCTGGTCTATCGCCAGCTTCAAGCGGTCCAGTTGTTCGCAGTAGATGGTAGTATTAATCGTCTGGCCATATGGAAGCAGCTCATAGTGGATGATTTCCTTCCAATCCCACCAAACACACAGCAAACCCTTTTAGGCCGTTAATCCCGGCTTGGCCACTCTTTGGGACGATTCACCGGGCCTTCAACCACTACCGTTTTCGCTTGATATTGTCGTATGTGATCCATTTTTCGTCGCCAGTCACCATCCGCTTCAAAAATGGGTCAAGTTCGTTCCGTTTCAGCAGCATATCGCAGGCGTTGATTTGGTCTAGAAGTTTTTTTGTGTCAAATCGTGCCACATAATCAAGCTTTTTTTTCTTCCATCTTCTGGGCGATATCAGGAGATGCTACCTGTCGGTCTAACACGATGCACTCCATGGTGGCTTATCCATGGTGTTGTTTTCAGCCGCTCTAAATCGTCGAAACCATTCGTCCGCAGTTCGAAGTGATACAGTACCATCCCCCAAAACAACATAAATTTCACGGAACATTTCTGTAGCGGATTTGCCTTTAACAAAGGAAAACTTTAAAATAGCGCGAATTTCGGCGTTAATGAACTCCATGTTTACACGTCTATAACTGTCTAACGCAATATCCAAACTAATTATGCATAGCGTCGTTTTGCACGTTATGTCAAGACCTTTCAAAGATCTATAGTACTACCAGATACGTGCCCTGTAGCGCTTTATACATAGCCGCGAAATTCAAAAGACAAAACGGCGGAAGGGAGATATTTAACAACCTAATATTTACTCATTTACCTTTGAGAGTCTGATGTTATCCTCTGTGTGTCTCAACACAAAATTCTAATTAAAAATCTGAGTAAAGGTAATTACTCACAACTGTGTAATTATAGCACAGATAATTTTTTGAAAGAATGTTAGATAATTTCTAGAGAGTGGCGAACACCTTTCTTCTAACATTAGGTTAGGAACGGAGTTTCTTATATCTAACCGAATTTATTAAAATTTGAATACCGACCATAAATGTGGTCTAATAGTGAAATAAGCGAGTTCAAAGAAGCTAAAACTTTTTTATTTTATATAAATTTCATTGAAATATAAATGTAACTTCCATACAAATGCTCGTAATATCGAAGGTCGTCCACTGTTTTGAGTCATAAAAAGGACCGGGTGATACTGTGTTCTTCGGTCGCTACAGCAGACACCAAATAACTTTCTTTTGATATAAAACTGTAGGTACGTGTGAGTCAATTAATAACACTAACTTTTGCAAAAAAAGAGCACGCGCCCCCTCACTTTTACTATCCAAACCCTTAATTTATACAAATCATATCTAACTAACTGTTTGCTAAACTAACTTGATTAGAAGCCGTGAGCTAACTAGATTCTGAACTATTTTATTAAAGAGCTAATACAATTACATTGTAAATCGGCAATGAACTATTTATTTGTCTTTGAAGTTAGAACGATTATATGACTTATGCTATGGAGCAGAAACCAGTTTGTTACTATTAATTACTAAAGCTGATTTTTATAGATTTATTAATTCGAATTTTCCTCCCTATTATAAATAACGGCTCTTAGACGTGAGGTTTTCCATAAGACAATACTTTTAACGGAGTTAGTCTTTTGGGCATTTGTTGCTTGATTTATATTCAGTTTGGTTTGCCATTTTATAATGAGCAGAATTATTCCGGAACAACGTTTGCAATTAGTGTAATATCTTCACTCAAATAACGGTTGAGTTCGTTATGCAGAGTGCAGAGTATCGAAGAAGACCCAGGTCCTTTTCCACCTGGTCTTTCCTACGAAGTGGAGGTCTTCCTCTTCCTCTGCTTCCCCTGGCGGGAACTGCACTGAATACTTTCAGAGCTGGAGTGTTTTCGTCCATCCGGTCAATATGACCTAGCCAGCGTAGCTGCTGTCTTTTAATTCGCTGAACTATGTCAATGTCGTCATATATCTCATGCAGCTCATCGTTCCATCGAATGCGATATTCGCCGTGGCCAATGCGCAAAGGACCATAACTCTTTCGCAGAACCTTTCTCTTGAAAACTCGTAACCTCCACTTATCCGTTGTTGTCATCGTCCAAGCCTCTGCACCATATAACAGGACGGGAATTATGAGCGACTTAGAGAGTTTGGCTTTTGTTCGTCGAGGGAGGACTTTACTTATCAATTGCCTACTCAGTCCGAAGTAGCACCTGTAGGCATGAGTAATCTTTCGTTGGATTTCCATCCTGACATTGTTGGTGGTGTTAATACTAGTTTCTAAATAGACGAAATTATCTACGACTTCAAAGTTATGACTGTCAACAGTCCGTGAGAGCCAAGTCGCGAGTACGACGACTGTTTGTTTGATGACAGGAGATATTTCGTCTTGCTCTCGTTCACTGCCAGACCTACTTATTTGTTTTGCTTCTTTATCCAGTCTGGAAAAAGCAGAATGATATCAGTATCAGCGGCGTCGCCAGCACCTGTACAGTCTTATGGAAGATTGTACCTTCCCAATATAGTTCTGCAGTTCGAATTATTTTCTCCAGCATCAGATTGAAGAAGTCGCACAATAGGGAATTACCTTGTTTGAAACCTCGTTTGGTATCGGCTCGGAGAGGTACTTCCCGATCGTGACGGAGCCTTTGATATTGCTCAACATCAGTTTACACAGCCGTATCAGTTTTGCGGGGATACCAAATTTAGACATCGCGGTATAAAGGCAGCTCCTTTTCGTGCTGTCGAAAGCAGCTTTGAAAGTGAATATCTGGTCGGCCACACTGATAAGGTCCAATCAATCGATTGGGGATTCGAGTTTGCCTTTTCCTGACGTTATGCTTTCACTGCCATTCTGCAGGCTGGAGAAATGTTCCCTCCACAATTTTACTATGATCTAGGCATCGGTTACTCGATCACCTCCTTGGGTTCTACAAGAGAATGCTCCGGTCTTAAAACCTTCTATTAGTCGCCCCATTTTTTCGTAAAATTTTCGAGTATATCAAACTCTTCAGCAACTCAGGACGTCCGGTCATAGAGCAAGTATCCCCTGATTAACCAAACTCTTCCGTTTGAAGGTGGGCTAAAGTGAGAAGGCGAAACATCACCTCCGCAGTGTTATGCGCTGGGTTTGGGATCCGCCACGTAAAAAACGCACCTAATATAATACAAATAACAATAAGCCTCGGATGAGAGACCGCACTTTTGATGACGACCATGGCATCCTGAAAAAGTCACTGTTTGGTATTCTCTATTGGCAAACGGAATCATAGAACCATATTTTTTCAAGAATAAAGCCAGTCATATTTTTACAGTCAATGCGCAACCCTAAAGAGTCGTTAATGCTGAATTGAAGGATGCTGATAAGGACGACCTTTAGTACTAACAAGACGGCGCTGCATGCCAAAGCATCGTAAAAGGCCGACGCTATATTTGGCTGAGTTACGGGGAATCGCTTAATTACGCAGATAAGCTCGAGACTATTGATGACTTGAAAGATAATATGTTCTGCTGACGTACGGACTCAATTTCTGCAAAAAGTGGTCGAATATTTGGACTCTTGGCTTGGAATTTATTCGAGCTAGTGATGGCGATAATTTTTAAAACATTAGGGCTAACTTTCATCCTTATAACAAAGCTAAATCCTTATAATTATAACCATTTTTTTTTCTCTTGAAGACCATATTTTTAAAAACTCTTCATAATATAATCGCGCAATATGCTCAGCGCCCTCTATAACGGCTCATTCATATACAACTATCCTTGCTTTCCAAGGCAATTGTTACTTTAACAACACAGCAACGAACGCTTTGCTTTTAGTATTTCTCTCTAAAATACAGCGATTGTTGCTTGGCAAAGCATAAAATTAAGAGAGTTGCCTAAAATTTTTCGCTTCGTCTTGTTTGTTTCGTTTCGATAGATAAGCATATGTACATCGAGCCTTTCTGTCAAAGCAAATGTCTTGCGTAAAGAGAAGCAAAAATTCTATATGAATGAGCCATAAAGGAGGAGCATACGATTTATAAAACAGTTGTGTGGCTTCGAGCGATTTCTGATATTTTTCGTTACACCACTCAACAAATCTGAAGGAAAAATTTGCTACTGATGTGTGGTATTTGAGGGGTTTTAGTAACCAAAAATTCACAAGAAACATCCTTTAACATCATAGTCGCAAAAAGACTGTAAACAACCACCTAACTCATTAGGTACTCACAGAACTTGAAATTCAGTTATAGGAAGAGTGGATTTGAAAAATTTTGATTCATATCGGTTCCAGTCTCATATGAGACTCTTAACAATTATTTTGCTATTTAAAAGTTTTACGTTAGTGACATTTAATTTACATAAATATTTGTTTTTTATTCATTTTCCCATACGACAGTTTCGTTCGGAGCCCGATTATGACTATGATTTTATTGTGATTGGTGGCGGCTCGGCTGGTGCGGTTGCTGCCGCGCGTCTCTCGGAGGTACCCCAATGGAAAGTGTTGCTCATCGAGGCAGGTAAGTGTTGACCAATTTATTGCTCAAATAATTATGGCGGCAACTTGATGTGGATATGAATATGAATATGAGTTTTGACATAAGATTTAGTGTTTGCATTTGCACATGCTACTTATGTGAACGTAATGTGATTGTAATTTTGTAACTTACCACATGAGTTTTAATGGGTGTAATCGTTCTTCTATTATATACAACTGTGATATTTTATGCATAATGATACTTTTGTAACTATTTGTCACATTTTTTTGTTTGTTTTGATTTAAAGAATTGATTTATCCATAATGATGTTGATTTCTCAGAACTTGATTTGCTGGGTCTAGTCACCTTATTTGTTGAAGTTCTAAAGGTCTGTTTGAGAATTTCGTTTTGAGAAATTTGTCAGATTTCTTTACCACTTGACATTTTAAGTCTTTTTTTCAAATTTCAATAAATTAATAAGTAATAAAAAACCAATAAATCACATTATGATGACCTTCTATTCTTATGGTTCAATATGTCCAAATCTCACTATGTTCACTTCTGGTTTCCCGTAGTATAAGGATGATCCAAGTAGTGGTACTTTTTTCATTAGCCTTTTTTCGACAGATGACGCGTGAGTCCTGTCAAGTTGTCATGTTTTTTTCATGTACCGTTTGAAATTTAATCATGGAAAAACTTAGGCCTGACGTGTGATATCACACTGTTAGATTTGTTCTGTGTTTTGTGTTTTTTCTTCTGTTTTGTGGCGATATCTAAAGTCTAAAGGCTTATTGGATAATCCGTGTGTTATGCGCCAAATACCAATCGAAATGCTCAAAAGAAAAGTTAACTCACCGGATGACCTTCTAAAACGTAGCCTCGGTCACCATTTGAAATAGATAATCTTCAAAAGATGTCATGTGTAGAAGTTCACGCAAGTGAGGAAAGTTCTCTGATCGCCATTCACTTGGGAGTGGCCAGAAACGATTATTTTACATATGACTCAAGCAGCTCACGACTTCCGGTCTTTCACCAAGTATCCTCTAGGTAGCCTAAGAACATCCGTTTGAAGGCGGGCTAAAGTGAGAAGGCGAAACACTCCCTGCATAGGGTTGTGCGCTGGGTTTGGGACCCGCCACGTAAAAAAACATCCCCAATGAAAAAGTTTAAACAGCCTCGGATAAGTGACCCCTCTTTTGATGACGACTATGGCAAACGAATTAAGGACTATGATTTGAGGGCATGCACCTGGAATGTCCGGTCCCTTAATTGGGAAGGTGCCGCTGCCCAGCTGGTTGATGTCCTCGTGAAAATAAAGGCTGACATCACCGCCGTCCAAGAAATGCGATGGACGGGACAAGGACAGAGACAAGTAGGTCCTTGTGGCATTTACTACAGTGGCCATATAAAGGAGCGCAAGTTTGGTGTTGGATTCGTGGTGGGAGAGAGACTCCGTCGCCGAGTACTATCATTCACTCCTATGAATGAACGTCTAGCCACAATCCGCATCAAAGCGAGGTTCTTCAACATATCGCTGATTTGGGCCCACGCCCCGACGGAAGAGAAGGACGATGTGACCAAAGATGCCTTTTATGAGTGCTTGGAGCGCACTTATGAGAGATGCCCCCGCCACGATGTCAAAATCGTGCTTGGCGACTTTAACGCCAGGGTGGGCAAAAAAGGTATCTTTGGCACTACGGTCGGTAAATTCAGCCTCCACGAGGAAACATCCCCAAATGTGTTGAGGCTGATCGACTTCGCCGGGGCCCGAAATAGTGTTATCTGTAGTACTAGATTCCAGCATAAGAAGATTCATCAAGCTACCTGGCAGTCTCCGGATCGAAAAACCACCATCCAGATCGATCATGTTGTGATAGACGAAAGACACGTCTCCAGTGTCTTAGATGTGCGTGCGCTCCGAGGTCCTAACATCGACTCGGACCACTATATTGTTGCAGCCAAAATTCGCACCCGCCTCTGTGCAGCAAAAAACGCACACCAACAAACACAAGGAAGGTTCGACGTCGAGAAGCTGCAATCACAACAGACAGCCGAACGATTTTCTACTCGGCTTGCACTCCTGCTCTCTGAGAGCACTCGTCAACAACTCGGTATAAGGGAACTGTGGGATGGCATCTCAAACTCCTTACGTACAGCTGCAACCGGAACCATTGGTTTTCGGAAAGTGCAAAAGAACAGCTGGTACGACGAGGAGTGCCGTGTCGCAGCGGAGAGAAAACAGGCTGCCTACCTCGCAACGTTACGATCGACCACAACACGTGCGGAATGGGATAGATACCGAGAGTTGAAGAGGGAAGCAAGACGCATTTGTAGACAGAAAAAGAAAGAGGCCGAAATGCGTGAGTACGAAGAGCTTGATAAGCTGGCCGACAGGGGTAATGCTCGAAAATTCTACGAAAAGATGCGGCGACTTACAAAAGGTTTCCAGACCGGAGCATACTCTTGCAGAACCCCCAAAGGTGATCTAGTCACCGATGCCCAAAGCATACTTAAATTATGGAGGGAACACTTCTCCAGCCTGCTAAATGGCAGTGAACGTACAACGCCAGGAGAAGGCGAACCCGATTCCCCAATTGATGACGATGGAGCAGACGTTCCATTGCCCGACCATGAAGAGGTTCGAATAGCAATTGCCCGCCTGAAGAACACCAAAGTGGCAGGGGCCGACGGATTGCCGGCCGAGCTATTCAAACACGGCCGCGAAGAACTGGTAAGGAGCATGCATCAGCTTCTTTGTAAAATATGGTCGGGCGAAAGCATGCCCAACGATTGGAATTTAAGTGTGCTATGCCCAATACATAAAAAAGGAGACCCCACAATCTGCGCCAACTACCGTGGGATTAGCCTCCTCAATATCGCATAAAAGGTTCTGTCGAGCGTATTGTGTGAAAGATTAAAGCCCACCGTCAACAAACTGATTGGACCTTATCAGTGTGGCTTTAGACCTGGCAAATCAACAACCGACCAGATATTCACGATGCGCCAAATCTTGGAAAAGACACGTGAAAGGAGAATCGACACACACCACCTCTTCGTCGATTTCAAAGCTGCTTTCGACAGCACGAAAAGGAGCTGCCTCTATGCCGCGATGTCTGAGTTTGGTATCCCCGCAAAACTAATACGGCTGTGTAAACTGACGCTGAGCAACACTCAAAGCTCCGTCAGGATCGGGAAGGACCTCTCCGAGCCGTTCGATACCAAACGAGGTTTCAGACAAGGCGACTCCCTATTGTGCGACTTTTTCAATCTTCTTCTGGAGAAAATTATTCGAGCTGCAGAATTTAATCGAGCAGATACAATCTTTTATAAGAGTGTACAGCTACTAGCCTATGCCGATGATATTGATATAATCGGCCTCAACACCCGCGCCGTTAGTTCTGCTTTCTCCAGACTTAACAAGGAAGCAACACAAGTGGGTCTGGCAGTGAACGAGGGCAAGACGAAATATCTCTTGTCATCAAACAAACAGTCGTCGCACTCGCGATGTAGATAATTTCGTCTATCTTGGAACCAGCTTAAACACCACCAACAATGCCAGCCTGGAAATCCAACGCAGGATTACTCATGCCAACAGGTGCTACTTCGGACTGAGTAGGCAATTGAAAAGTGAAGTCCTCTCTCGACGAACAAAAATCACTCATAATTCCCGTCCTGCTATACGGTGCAGAGGCCTGGACGATGACAACAACCGATGAGTCGAACTTAAGAGTTTTCGAGAGAAAGGTTCTGCGAAAGATTTACGGTCCTTTGCACGTTGGCCATGGCGAATATCGCATTCGATGGAACGATGAGCTGTACGAGATATACGACGACATTGACATAGTTCAGCGAATTAAAAGACAGCGGCTACGCTGGCTAGGTCATGTTGTCCGGATGGATGAAAACACTCCAGCTCTGAAAGTATTCGACGCAGTACCCGCCGCAGGAAGCAGAGGAAGAGGAAGACCTCCACTCCGTTGGAAGGACCAAGTGGAGAAGGACCTGGCTTCGCTTGGAATATCCAATTGGCGCCACGTAGCGAAGAGAAGAAACGAATGGCGCGCTGTTATTGACTCGGCTATAATCGCGTAAGCGGTGCCTACGCCAGTAAAGAAGAAGAATCTTCAAAACAATAAATGTCAAGAAATGTTCTTTCGAATGAAAAAAGAGTGAACCCCGAAAGAATCACCCTATCATATGTCCACCTGTTACGTAAAATAACGCCTTAATAGCGAGCAATTTACTAGTAAAATTTGGACTAGTTGTCCGTATGCTCTTACAAGTCGATTAATTGCTCATTTAAATGCACAGCTTAAATACTTTTACATGCACAAATGTACATACGTACAAAGTGTAATCAAAATTTTTACAACGCTTTTTTGCAATAACTGATTGCTCACAAACGATAAGAATACGTTTATTTGAATTGTGTTGGCTTTATATATAAAAAATTGCATGTAAAAGTACAAATCAGATAAGAGATATAGCATGCTTTAGACAATTAAGAAAACCAACACATTAAATAACGATAATGAAATAAATTATAATGATTTTTGGTTAGTAGATTATCGAAAAAAGTATTTCTGCGATTTTATTGAATTCGTATTTTATCTTATGAAAATGTTAATATTCATTTTCATTCACCTAGACGAAATTTCAGATAATAATTTAATATTTATGGAGACATATCGTAGATAATACTAATTAAATGAAAATAAAGAAAAAGCACAAATTATTTAATTATTCCTTCGTGAAAAAAGTCTCTTAAATCGTTCAAATTTCTTCCATTTTCTCTTTGGTATAAATTAGCACAATGTCATTGTTCGACATTAATTTATGCTGAATATTTGAATATTCCAGGAAACATTCAAATTAGTTTTAAATTGATTTCTTTCCTACATCTTGAAATTTTTTTTAAATTAATTAATTTTAATTTACCAGCAATATTAGCATTTTAGTTGCTAACTAAAAAGTGTACGCGTAGTTTAGTTATGGGTCTAAGTATTACTAAATTTTTGCATTTTTTGGCAAAATTTTAACGTTTATTTAAGAAAAAACATGACTATACTATAATAGTAATAGTATTTTCCAAAGCAAAGTGTGTTTTTTTTAACGCTTTTGTTAGCTTCACCCGCATGGCATTACCTCTTTTCCAGTTCGCCTGTAACTTTAGAAAAAATTGTGATATCTTTATGAGACTTACTACATAATAAATTTCTTGGCAACCAAGATCGCTATTGCAGGTAGGTTTAATCGGACCACTGCCACGCCTACAAAGCGCTATTAAAGGAAAATCTATAAAGTGTCATAACTAAGTACTAAATTAAGATACCGAACTGTAATTATGGGCAGAGGATCCCAATAACAAGGAACATCTGTAGACTGATTTTTTTTTTAAGTAGTCATAGCCACGTCCCAAAATGGTTCAAAGTATATATCTTCCAAACCGCTAAAACAAAAAAATTAAAATGTGAGAAAATGTGTAAAATCAGATAATAGCCACACCCACTTCTCATATCGATTGTGTGGAAAACTCACTAAATAAGTGCGCCACAACCATAAATTTTCACAACTATGATGATGTGGAAGAGCTTTTGAAGAAAAGGTGTTAAAATTAAACAATGGACGTGGCATCATCCACCTTTAGATGAAACCCCATATCTCTGGAACTTCTTCTTTATTGACGCAAACACCACTTACGCCGTTATAGCCGAGTTTACAACAGCGCGTCAGTCGTTTTTCCAGGACAGAACCATAAATCTTCCACAGAACATTTCTCTCAAAACTTTTAATGTCTACTCATCAGATGTTGTCATCGCCCATTCCTCTGCACCATACAGCAGGACGGAAATAATTTTACCAAATTTTGATATATTAGATTACCCAGCTGAAGGTCGTCCACATCAACATCCTCCAATTTAGACAAGGAAAAGTCATTAATCATCGCTCGATAGCATTGCCCATTGTCCGCCTTTATTTTTGAAAAGATGGGGACAAATGATTTCTTCTGCCCATAGAGCACACCAAACAATCACTTTTTGAGAATGTAACAGGGTTTCAACATTTTCTTGTAGATTATAACACTAGCTTACAGTACTGAACTTTTTGTCTGTTACCGCGAATTATGCGATTGATATTGTTCACTTATTACTTGTTTTTGTCAAATCTACCCTCAAAAATTTTTAAATTACTTACTTTGTTTTTGATTTTTATGATTTAAGCATATATATTAATCGAAAGCAGGCGTATTTTACTGTGTTAAGATTAGTTTCTCAAGTGTTTTGTCGTCTTGGACTTCCAATTGTGTTTGTAAATCTTGTGTGGAATATTTTAGATTACGGAAAAGTGGAAAAAGAAGTGCCTCTAAATTTGGAACACCGAATATTTGGCGAGAACCACGAAATCATCTCGTAGACTGTTATTTTTGTAGTGTGAACATAAACGGTTTAAACACTAAAAATCGATCTAAATGGCAGTACCCAATTACTGATTGTGTTCAACGTCCAGTGCAGCGTTCGCCTAACCCTTCAGAGCCTAAAAATATATCTGAATCATTAGAGCAAGACGTTGAAGGACCAAGCTCATCACAAAATGATGCTGGTTTTGAAGGTATGTCTAATGAGCCAAAACGCTTTTCCCAAAATGAGTTGAATGATCTTGTAAGAGATTTAAATCTTTCTAAACAAGTTTCAGAATTGTTAGCATCAAGACTAAAAAAAAAAACTTGTTATCCTCGGATACTAAATAAGTTTTTCCGAAGAAAACGGCATTACCTTTTGTTCAGATATCAAAAACTTGTTGATAAAAATGGGCTGGAAGCGATACGACCCAAACGACTGGCGTTTATTCATTGACAGCTAAAAACGTAGCCTTAAATGTAATAGAATACATAATGGAAATAAATCCACAATTCATTAGTAGCTCGTAACAAAATTATCCTTCCACCATTCCGTATAAAACTGGGCATCATGAAACAGTTTGTAAAATCACTAGATAATGATGGGAACTGCTTTTCTTACATTCGCCAAAAATTTCCTCAGCTTACTATGGAAAAGATTAAAGCCGGCATTTTTGATGGCCCCCAAATTAGACAACTTACGAAAGATACTCAATTTAGAAATTCTATGACTGAGTCAGAACTAAAGGCTTGGACAGCATTCGTATCTGTGATGCAGAATTTTCTCGGAAATAAAAAATCTGAAAATTATATTGAACTTGTAGAAGACCTCCCGCTACAATTTAAAGTTATGGGTAGCAATATGAGTATAAAAATCCTCTTCCTCCATAGTCACCTAGAGAGGTTTCCGGAAAATTTAGGAGACATGAGCGAAGATAAGGGAGAGCGCTTGCATCAAGACTTACGCGTCATAGAAGAGCGCTATTAGGGTTTCTGGGATACAAATATGATGTCTGACTATTGTTGGTCTCTAATACGTTATTTTCCAAAGGCTACACATCGAAGAAGAACTTTAAAACGAAGTTTTTAGAACTTAATGATTTATCATTTTTCTTTATAAAATTTTTCTTAATAAATACATGTTTTTTATGTGTAATACCTACATAGCCGAAACTCTGAAACTAGAACTGATAAAAATATTTAAATTATATTTTTGCTAATACATATCATATTATATGTAGTCAGCAACAGCTAAAATTTCTTCGGCAACAAATGTACTGTAAACTAGTGTAATCTCTCCAAATGCGACAAATTTGCTATTAAACTATCTATTCATCCAGAAATGATAAATTTGCAAACGTTGTCGCGGAGTAAATCTGTTCATTAGGAAAGGGTTCAATAAGACCAACTCCGAAAAAAATTGTCTCATTGAAAGCCACATCTATAAAAAGCAGTTATTGTCTACCTAAATCTTTAACATTCATTTTACCAGCAATTTGTGAATTCCATCCGAAAATAACTTTGCTGGCTTGGCGACCAAGACCAAGGAATCAAGCAAAATTTGTATACCCTTTCCTGATATGAATCGTATAACCGTGAAGGCGATCTGCATCGCCTGATAGTCCAAAGGGCCAAACTCCGGGCTATAAGGCATATTGTTTAGTGGCAAATTCCAGGCGTTTTCGTAAGCCGCCCGTTTCAATTTGATGAGTTATTCTCGGGAGCGTACCCCATTAATAGTATTATTACCTTATAATGCATTGGCGTTATCAATATTCGGTTTTGCCGTTGTTTGGCTGCTTGGCCAGGTTTCACACATGATTTTCTTGTTTACGGTTTTCGTAATGGATTTATTTTTCATCAGTAGTCACAAACCGATGCAAAAACGACTGCTGGCTGCTTCTAAACGCTTTTAATGCATGTTTGAGTGACGCGGCTGCTTGAGAGTTTGCGAGCTCTTCTTTTGCCTGGGAACAAGCTTATCGAGTATTGCTTCTTATTCCCCATCTTAAAACCTCAAAACAATGTTCGACATATTTGAGTGAAAAAGAAGTATTAACAAACATATTAAGGAGTAAGGACTCATAAAAGGCTTTTATACACTAATCTGGGTATATTAGGTTTAGCACGAACCCAAAAGAAAATATTCTAGGACCTATATATATATAGTATACAAGTATATATATACATATATATAAATGATCTGCTTGACGGTCTGAGTTGATTTAGCTATGTATGCCGTTCTGTCTGTCTACTCTTTATATACACAAACAA
>JAPZAG010001662.1:0-27935 GCA_027475135.1 Bactrocera correcta | reverse complement strand
GCATCGCGATCGTATTTTTTCAGCATTTCTTTACACCAATCCACACGAGCCTTTTTTTGAGCGATTGTCAAATTGTGCGGAATCCAACGAGAACCAACCTTTTTTACGGCCAGGTGTTCGTGCAATATCGAATGTATGCTGGTGTGAGAAATGCATAGGCATGCCTCTATCTGAAGGTATATTACATGACGGTGTTGCATTATCAGTTCACGTACGGCATCGATGTTTTCTGGCACAACGGCTGTTTTTGGACGACCTTCACGGAATTCGTCCTTGAGCGAGCGTCGGCCACGATTGAATTCGTTGTACCAGTTTTACACGGTGCTTCATAGCCATACAAAGATTTTAGTTCATCGATTCACTCTTGTCTTGATAATCCACGTCGAAAGTTGTGAAAAATGATCGCACGAAAATGTTCACGAGTTTATTCCATTTTTTGGCCGAGATGAATTTTTTAATTCCCTGTAAATAAAACAATTCACTATTAAATGACAAAACGTTTTGAGTGATGTTATGCTAAAAAATGTTAAACTTTCCAATGGAAATGTCAGATTGCACCTGGTAACACTTAGTGTTGAATGAGTACTTACGATTAAAGTCCTCACTGTAAGTCTGACTGGGGTCATTTAGTCAGCAATGAAAAAGTTCATAGTTCACAAAAGCATAATACCATATGTTAAGATGTGATTATTCAAGTAAACAAATCATTTTTCAGAACAAAATATTGGAAAAAATTATTTTTTTTTTTTTGATGCTGGAGCAGTCTTTGGTTGAAGTGAAAACAGCTTCTCTTTGAATTGTTGAGATACTCAGAAATATAGACTCAAAGAGCGCAGCTTATGGCATATGAAGAATGTATGTATGTATATTAGGGTCCGAAAAATCACTGATTTCCGCGATATTATTTTTTAAATTTTGAAATTAACTAAACAGTCCGGTTTTTTATTTTACAAATAATTACATTCATGACGAATACTAACTGATTTTTTTATATTTATTTATTAGGTGTATAGATTAAATTAATTGTTGAAATGACACGTAAAAAAGATGTCAAAAAAATTTCAAAAATATTATTAATCTGTAGGAAAGTCGCTATTTGGCATGAAAGCTGTTTTTGTTATGTTGAAATTGGGCAAAATGGCGGCGGTTTGACTATAAAGTATCGAAATCGGTCTTTTTTCGACAATTTTTCGTAGAAATAATATGAAGATTAAAGAAAAAGTTAAAGAAAAAGAGCTTCTATAGTGCGATAGATATCTCCAAAACTCTTCTTTTGAGAGCCGAAACTGGTTTGAAAAATGCCATTCTGAGTAAAACGCGTTTAAAGCTTGGAGTCGCTATGTTTCGCACTCTGTTTCCTTTCAACAGGGAACAAAAAAGGAAGAAAGCTATAGCGATCATAATAGTTTGAATTTCGATTTTATTAGAGTGTATAATATTCGATAATGCAACAAAAAGAAACGATTTTTCGAAAATTTCACACTGAGACGTTCGCTTAAGAGGCAAACCTGCTTTGGCAGCTTCAATAATTCGATTTTTTTTTGCATAAATCTCTTTAAAAATTATCTAAGAATATGTCCCCAAATAAAGTAAATTTTTTTTTGATAAATTTTTTTTCCCTAATTTTTTGTAAATTTTTTGAAATTTTATACTTTTTTATGGAATTTTTTTAGTTTAACTAGTAGGTAAATTATTAAAAAATATAAATATTTTTGATTTTTTTGTTTACAATAGAAATTGCGACCTGCATCCTACCCGCCGTACGACAAATGCCCCTGCGAGATGCAACGGACGATTGCTTCCCAAAGGCAGAATATCAAAGATTTCCTATGCAAAAAATTTGTGACATTTCACTTTAATCAATTATATCTTTCCTTTCCAAAATGATCTTCCAAAAATCGATTTTTTTAAGCCTCTAAAGCAGGCTCTCCCCTTAAAGTGGGTCAAACGTTGTTTTCGCTTGCTACGCTGCAAAATTGCCTTCAAGACCCTCTAAGTATGAGCTCTTAATTGCAACAGAAAGGTCCTCCGCTCAACGGTTATCTATTTTTTTCTTATACTCAGATAAGGCAGTTGCAAAATGAGAAGATTTTCGATTTATAATAATTTTTTCTTCGAGCTATAAAACATAATAAATTATGAAAAAAATCTCTTTAAAATAATCAAACTTTAACCGTTGATAGCTATGAAAGCAAGCGTGCTGATTATATATGTGACCTGGTCTAGGAAAAGGGATCTAACGCGAGAAAACTAGTTTTCTGGGAAACGTGAAAAAGCATCTTATCTTCCATCCGAATCAACTAAAAAGTGAAAATTGATTTTTTGACACCTAAGCCCCCTTTCCGTAGACAAGGTCACATATTACATTTTCCTCTTTTTTTTTGTAAATCGAGTTCCTTTACTGCAAAACCACACCTTTTATTGTCGTAGAAACTTTTGTAGCAGCCAGAAAAGTTAAACAAATTTCGAAGTTATTGGAAAAACAGTTACACTGAAAATTTACTAATAGTCCTGTGAGTGACAGTTAACTATGCCGCTATTGAATAGGCTCGGCTATAATATTTATGTGTATGAGTGTGCACGCACCGTTGTATTCTAGCAGCTACTCAGTGGGTCCACTCTTCTCTGTGTCTCTGTGCCATTAATTAGTCTTTACTTGAATCTGTGATTTAGATTTTATTTCATTTCGATTTTTATGAGCTTGTTTTCAGTATTATTTATTTTTTATATTTTTACTTTCTGAGTTTTGGCATGAAATTTAATGCATCATGTGTGAGAATTTATACTCGTACTCTTTGTATAATAATAATGAAGAAGAAAACGAAATCATATATTAATTGAAAATTATTATATAGAATCTATGAAATACAAGTGATCGAGAAGAAAATTCTGCATTCCAATGGCGAAAGTACAGCACAAGAACTCCGTTATTCCAAGCACTACCTTAATCAAATGCGAAAAATTGAAAAATATCGAATCAATATTTCTGTGAAATTACGACTACTCAGCAATACATCGCTATGATAGACATAATTAAGTGATTGCTAAGCAGCGGCAGAAGCGCACAGAAGAACAGCGCCATTGACCACACAAGTTGCTTGAAAGGAGCTTACAAAACTAATTTCATTGAAGATGGCTTACTTGAAATAAATTAAAAACGCGCTCAAGTCTGCGCAACACATACAAACACACACATCTAAACCTACAAAGCATTGGAAAATAAATAGGAATGCAAATACAAGAACAACAAGGAGACATTTTTTGCGATTGCAAATTATGCATTTCAAGCTTGCGCGGCTATTCAGGCAGAAGATGATGAGCAAGAAGAGCAGAAAGAAGAGTAAGAACAGAAAGAAGAGTAAGAAGATGGAAAAAAGCGTAGCAAGAAGAAGAAGAAGAAGTTGTCGGTAAAGAACAGCAAAAACAGTTATGCAAAAAGGCACCGCAAGCATGCTTGAATTGCCTGCGTGGCAAGGAAGGGGGATTATTGCAGATTTTCTGCTTAAATAAATGATAGTAAATTTGCGCTGCGCTGGCTCTCTGCTAGTGGAAATGCACAAAGAGCGTACGAAGAAGTTGGAGAAGTGAGCAGAAGAGTGTCTTACACACATATATAATTACATTTGTATATATATTTGTTTATTTATATAGATATTATTACATATAAATTTTCATATATGTATATTTTTATAACGATGTACTTTTAAGTGCCGTAAAAATAGCGGAATTTTCATTTAGCTAGCCACAGCCAACTTCACTGCAAAACAACAACAAAGCCACGTCGCTGCCACATACACTTCAACTCACTTGCCCACTCAATCGCTCACTCATTCGTTCATTCATTCAGGCATTTTTTGCGCAATGCCTTTCATCTCTGCTGCTGCTCATCATCATTTAGTTGCAGTTACATTGCAATTTCCACAGAAAACGAAAATGCAATGCACATCAATAAGGAAAGTGTTATACACTTCATTTACTTTATTCACTTATTGGTTGTCTGTCGTTAACTTAGCTTGCTCAACTCAAGCTACTATACGTTGTTGATTTTGTTGTTTTGATTGTTGTTGTTGTACTTTTTCTTATGCCTGCCTCATTCAGTGCTCAATGCGGCTTTGTTGGCTTTAATGCAGCACTTTTGGCCTGAATGATGGGCACAAAGCGCTAGTAATGAATGCAGTGATGTAAAAAACATACATATACATATACATATATATATATATATTAATACACAGATATATACATACACTGAAAAATACAAGTACAACAAGAAAAATCTTAAACTTCGTTTGCACTGAAGTTGTAATACCGTCCACAAATAGAATAGTTTCCATAGAAGAACTTGATCTTGATTGGTCAGTTTGTATGGCAGCTATATAGTATAGTGGTTCGATCTGAAAATTTTTTTCTGAAAAATGTTCCGTTAGCTGCTAAAATACCGAGCACCAAATTTGGTGAAGATATCACAACAAATAAAAAAGTTTCCCATACATCGACTCGGTTTTGACTGATTAGTTTGTATGACAGCTATATGCTATAGTGATCCGATCTGAACCATTTCTTCGAAAATAATATCGTCTTCTTGGAAAGTAATCCATGGCAAATTTCGTAGAGATATCTTGTAAAATAAAAAAAAATTCCATAGAAGTACTTGAAAAGAATCGGTTAGTTTGTATGCTATAGTGATCAAATATCGACGAATTCGACAAATAAGCAGTTTTTTGGGCAGATAATATGTGTGCAAAATTTCGGATCTATATCTCAAAATCAGAGGGGCTAGTTTGATTGTATACAAACAGGCGGGCATAACTAAATCGACCGAGCTCATCATACTATTAATACATACATACATGTATGGGTATATATATATTTTTTTATTGCATATACACTTTATATAGTCACGTACGTTGGTTCCTAGCTGCTGCAAACTTCTTGACAAACTCCATATATTTACTCTGTTCCGGGTATAGTAAAAAAAGGAATAGGGCATCCTTCAGACCAGCGCTGGCCGCACTAGCATAGTTTGCTTCCAAATTTTCAACTACAATTACCACTTCCTTTGCTACTTTCTATTTTACTAACTCGCATGCATACTCACTCTTACACACACATACTCTCCTTGAGCATATGTCTGCGCTAGTGCCCGGCTAGGCGTCGGTGGCTGCAACGTTCTAAAGCATTTTACAATTTTTAATTATTAATTTATCGTTACTTTATTGCCCAAAATGGAATATTCTCCTTATGGACTATACTCATGCATGTATTTGTATGTGTTTGCTTGCTTATACAGCTGTGGCATACAAGTTTGGCTGTGTGCGCGCACTGGTATATGCCGCCTTTAGCTTATGGCATGCCGAAATTGACCAACGTAAAATTTAATTACACAATAAAATTAATGTGCCAACTTCATTATTGAGTTTACATAACATCCGCACAGCGCACATACACACACATATACAGCGCTGTACGAGCTGTCTGCAATTGACCATTTTAAGCGACTTAATATCCCTTCGCTGCGGAAAGATGTTAAAATGTGTGTGGCAATAAGGAGCATATAAGAGATAAATTCGGCTGTAGAAAGCGTTGAAATTTATTTAGGAAATACTTCTTTATTCAGTCTTTGCTGCTTCTTCATGTTTATTCTCTGCTTCTTTGTTCTTGTTCTCCTTCATGCTTCAAGTGTAAACAACCCTTCCATGAGGTTGCTCATACGCCAAGGCGGCACTCGTAGACTGTGAGTTAAAGGTGTTAATGAATGCTGTGATTACTATATATTATTTTAGTGCAAATATTGTAAATAAAGCCTATGTAGTGGAGAAAATAAACATATTTTGTACAGAGCTAACATTTAGGCATTAAAGTTGAAAATATTGTGCTGCTCTAGTATGAGAAAGATTTTAAATTTCTTACAAAATAATTGAAATTTTAAAAAAATTTATTTGGCAGAGTTTTGAAAATTTATGTTTACTAAAAAATCTTTTCTCAGTGGCATCTATATATAAAATTTTGATGGCAGTTTCATGCCAGTGCGACCGAAGTATGTTATATTAAACCTTACTTACCCAGAACGTTGCTTAAATCGTCGCGGCACCTTCGTGAAAAATATAAAAAATATAATTTATGAAATGTGAACTTTCGCATACACTCCTTGAGATTAATAATCTAATCTGGTCTTTTGAAAATTTATTCTACATTTTTTATGAAAATTTTTTGATAAAGAAAGCCTTGAAAATAAATACTATGTTTTGTTCGTTGCTGCTTTGGTTCCATTTTGCGTGATCAAAGTTTGAGTGTTACACTAGCCTAACCTATCTCAAAGAAACGAAACTCGTTATAAAGGAAGACCTCGAGAGAAGTACACAGCTCGTTATTGAGTTTTCACAACTGTACTTCCATTAATGCTTTCATAGGAAGATCAACTGAATATGTTCCTAAACACAAACTTGAAGCTGAAATTGAGCCTGGATTTTTCTACACCGGAGTCTCAACTATCATCAGTAAACAAATTGGTGTTTGTATATGAACTTACAACAACAACAGAATTGGTATTCGCGTTTAAATGATTTAAATGAGCCAAATTTGAACCTTAAGCTGAGTTAGAATTTTAACAAATATCTGAGTTTTAATCTCAAAGGGAACTGAGTCTGAACAGGTTCCAGAAACTAATGTTGAATTTGAGTATGTGAGTATGCCAGAGTCCATTAACCACAAAAACAAAAAAAACAAAAAACAAAAAAAAAAAAAAACAAGTCGGAACTATCAACTAATCTATTGGAACTAGCGTTTAAGTCTGAACTTGAGCCCAAATATGTGTTACTTGAATCCTAATGCGAATATGAACCTGAAACTTAACCAGAAAAAAAGCTTCAACTTGATTTTGATCTTGAATATAGTCATAAACTCGAAACTATACTGAAAATATTTTTGAAATATTTAAAATTTAACTTAGAATCTGAAATCGAACCCTAACTTGCGTCTAAATTTTAATTTCAACACGAACTTGAGTCTGCCACTTAACTTAAACTGAGCCTGAACTTCTTATTAACTACTTGTGAGCCGGAATATGAGCTTCCAAACCGAGCTTAAGTCTGTGCCCCGTCATGAAACTGGAAACCGTGCCGAAATTATACGACTGCAACGATATCCATTCACAAAATACGAAAAGACTTTTTCGACTACCAATATTTCAATTTGAACTAGAACCTTTAACTTGAAACAAAATCTATCCCAAATATGTATGTGCCTGAGCTTGAATCTTAACGCGAACATGAACTTGAAACTTTGTCAAAAACAGAGCTTGAGATTGAATTTGAAAACAGCCGTAAACTGAAATGTATACCGAAATCATAGTTGAATTACTTAAAATATAACTTTAAACTGAAATTGAACGCTGTTTATGTTTGAACCCTAGAGTGAAACCTTGGACTGAAAGTGAGCTTGAATTTGAACCTGGATTTTTCTGAACTTGAGCCTGAACTTGTTTTCTGTTTCAAGTCAGAGCCAGAGTGCCAACCTTAACTTTGCTCTCAGCTTTTAACTTGACTTAAACTCGACTTAAACCTAAGCCCTGCTTGCACCCACATTCCAAGCCTGAATTTGTACATATTTTTATTTTTTTTGTTTTCAACGTTTTATTTGAACTATTTATAGCTGAAAAACTCTATGCTATAAATATTCTTGAGACTTAAAACAAATTAGTAAGCACTGCATGCAACATTTCCTTGACTCACCAACTACAACTCAGTCCTCCAGCTTTAGGTTTCTTTCATGTTTTTTGTCGTAAACAAAATGCCGCACACAAAAGCAGCGAGGCAGTGAGTCAGCAAAATACACTTTCCATTACGGAAATTGATATTTCAAATGCAGCAGAGCCACACAATGCCACTGGGATTGTTAATAGAAAAGTTCACGCCTGTCTGGCGATGCCAATGCAAATCGCCCAGACAGACACAGAGCCAAAGAAAAACACACTCTAAGTGCAAATACATACAAATATGTAGACACAAGCATAAATATGTGCCTGCGATTAAGTGAAAACATATGCATTCATACACACATATACACAGAGATAAACACATTGCAATTTACAAGTGAAGCAAAAGCAACAAAGATTTCGAGTTAAGCAAATATTGGGCTATTTCTGGTCTTATTTTGTTTGACTAAAGCGGGCACAAATAAATATGACTGTAAGCCAAAGCAAACAACAACTTGCTTACAAAAACATATGTGTGTACACACCTTACATGCCAAATTGCTGATTTTTGATTTAGCATGCAAACACTAAAGCGGAAGCAGAGCAGCACTTATGTACGAATGTGTTTAAGTAGGCGCTTAGAGTTGTAAAGCACAATAAATTGCTGACACGCGCCTAGCAACAGTAAAATGCGACAGCACATGGAAAGTAAGAGTGAGAGAGAGAGGGTGAGAAAAACGAGTGAGAAAGTGTAATCATTCAAAATGTTTGTAACAGTAATTCAGCAAACAGCGCGATTTATTTTTGTTGCTTTTTTCAGAAAATTGCATAGCCGATTGAGCTCCGTTATCATTTTGGTAATTTCAAGGCCGGTGCGCCGGAAATTAGAAATAGTATTGCCGGAAAATTGCAGAAAAAAAAAAAATACGAATTTAAATTGAAATCACAAATGCTTTATTGCTAAGTGCTTTACGTGTGTTAGTGCCGACTGCTGTCGATAATCAGCCGAGCGCAACGAGCGTTGAACACGTTCTTTCCTGGAAAATTTTCATGTTAACGGCATATTTTTTTTTTTTGGATTTCACAGTTATTGCTGCAGCTATTTTTAAATATTAATTGAAATGCTGGCACGATTTGCTTGGCTGTTCAATTGAATGGTCATTCGAAATGCCTAGCATACATATAGGCGCTGACATGTGTGAAAGAAATACGTTTAAGCGTGGGTAGAGGCTTAAATGGTGAAATGGATTAATAATTGCTTCGCATGAGTAATATATTATTAAAATAAAAGAAATCATTCATTATTGTTGCATTCATATATTCGTTCGCCTTCAATAACTTGTTATACGTGGGAAACTCTGGATTGGTTTGAAGGCTAAAGCAAGAAAACGTATGACAATTTGTGGTCAAGAATATTATAGTGCAAATTTATATAGAAATATTTTATTTTTTCTCAGTAAATTTGTATAATTATCTAAATATACTAAGCTTTTTTCCATAACAGATGCCTGACTGTGCTATTTCTCTCTCTTATCTCTGTTTGTTCTCATTTTCGTGTCATTGTTATCCAATAAATTTGGAACCAGAAGATTTCTAAGTCACTTCAGGATGGTCAATTAATTTTATTAAGGGATTTTTATTTTTATTTTATTTTTTTTTTTTGTTTTTATGTTGACTGCCACCAGCTTATAACCAAGAGCGAACGTCTCCAACGGCTGCAACAATTAAAATCTAAAATATTAAATTAAAATACAAAGTTTTGTGGATAAAATATTATACAATAAATTCTCTCACCAAACAAATATCAAAAAAAATTATTTCCTACATTAAGGAACGCATCAGAAATAAAAACTATTGACAAGAATTGTTGCCTACTTTAAGGAGCGCATCAGAAATAAAAACTATTGACAAGAATTGTTGCCTACTTTAAGAAGCGCATCAGAAATAAAAAATATTGACAAGAATTGTTGCCTACATTAAGGAGCGCATCAGTATGAAAACACATGCACAATTTGTTGCCTACATTTAGGAGCGCATCAGTATGAAAACACATGCATAAGGAGCGCACCAGCTGTAAAGAAGAGACAGGATTTTCTCTAACAGATTATCTAGAAAATTACTAACAGAGCATAAGTAAATTATAATTTCCATTCAAATATATCAGTTTACTTTGGAATTTAAATTTTTAAAATTTTTCTGACTAAGGCTATGAACATAGTGAAATGATAGGGAGTACAACAGTGAAAAACCCGAAATTAGGTTTGTCATTTTATATCAAAATTGGCTTATTATAGTCTCTAAAACCATTTAAAAGCATTGCGATATAATTTTTTGCAGCAAGCACTAATAAGTTAGACCTAATCTACACGTTAGTGCAGATTATTGAAATACTATACACCTCTCCTTATTCTTATTTTAACTTTCATCATAGCAGACCAACACCAAAACGTGCTTAAGTGATCTTTTTTTTAATTATATTTATATTTTTCCAACTTTTCATAAAAAATTTTCAGCCCTGTTTGCTAAAATCACCAAAATCGTTCCACACCTTAAAAAGCAATAACCCACTCGCGATTAAAGATTATTTTTGCACCAAATTCAACACACAGTTGCCACATTGTGTTTAGAGACAAACGCGCTACATTGTTGGTGACAATAAAGGTCCCAGCTTGCCTATCCATGCAACACTCATCCACTCCTTTAACAACCGCCCATCCCTCTTACGCCCAGTGCATAGCTGTCCGCTCTTCGCAGGTAGATATTCGCCTTTATTGTTGTTGTTGTTTTACTTTTGAAGTGGTATGGAATTTCTAGTAACTTTGCGCTCAACATTTAATTATCCACCACAGAAATTATCTCTGAAATATTGAAATACCAAATTCGTTGAATTTGCTTAAAACTTTGTGTTGTGCTTAACTCTTTTGTGGGAGAGTTGCAATTCGAACTTATTTCGAAACTTACTTCGTTTAACTTTCGGCCAAGTTTGGCAGTAATACATGTAATTTATGAAAACTTTTGTAGCATTTGCAAATTGTCGTAACTAAGACCGAAAAAATGTGAAAATAATGGAAGAGTATACCAACTATGGACGGTTGAAATGAAGCCAAAGGATGAAGCTTTGCGAGGGAATGGAGCGCCGTTGTTTTAGCGCTGCTATAAATAAGATTGCTGAAGGTGCTGGGAAGGGTTTTAATGTAAGAAATATATTTTTTGAAAAGTTTAAGAAATGTAAGCCTTTATCAGAGCTGTCTTTTAATGTTCTGTCTTGCCAAAAAAAGAAATAATTTTTTATTTATTATTACTAAAAATTTCCAAAACAAAAAACAAAAAAAACAAAAAAAATCAGTATAATTAGAAGCTGAATATATCTGTTACTAAATTGAATTGAAAGAAAGTTTTCAAAATTTAATACTTTCCTTGCTTTTTCTGTATGTAAATATATGTTTTTCTATGAAACCTTAGTTTAAAATGTGACTCTTCATTAATTATTCTTATATATTTTTTTAGTCCAAAAGCGATTATACAAAAAATCGTGCATACTAGCACGCACGAATTTCCAAGAGGGTGAAATATTAGAAAAAATCAAAGCATACATTTAGGCGCTGGTACTGATGAAAGCACTGTTTGCGCTAAAGAGCTCCGCATTACCTTATACTTTTTTTAAATTCCTATCTCTTAACTATAAATTTTGTAGAACTACGATATATCAAAAAAATTAAGGCATGCATTTAGGCGCTGAAATTTCATTTAATCAAAAGTTCCCCCAAAAAAATTGTAGCATTGCATTACCCGTAACTTTCTTTTTTTCATCCCTAACCATAGGGATATATATTTCAAGGTAACGAAATATTTGTAAGAAAAAAGAACCATAGCATACATTTAGGCGCTGAAATCGAATCCTGTCAAAAGTTCGCACAAATACTCATAGCACTGCATTATTTTAAACTTTTACCTGTTAAAATTACCTGTTAGAACTGGCTATCATAGAAAGCTGCAAGAAATGCACTCGATTATTTTTCAGTGCCTAACGAGGATTGATATTAGTCTGAAAGTTTACAAAACCCCTGTTTTGCTTTTAGTGAGTACCTGGAGCCAACGGTCCACGGCAGCAGCCCGAAATTAAGAGTAAATGGCATAATTATTTGCGTGCAGTATTTGTACTGATAACTGATATAGTAGTGCTCGTTTATGTGGAAATTTTCTTTCAGCGGAAATCTTAAAGAAATTTACTGTTTTATATAATTGTATTTGTATATATGTAATGTATTTTTTTCACGCCACACATTCAAAACACTTTATTTGTAACGAAGACATATGCGGCGCGCTGTGACATTGTCATAATTGACAAGGTCAAGGTTATTGGGTTTCCACGCACGTCAGCGCTGCGTCACGAAATGAAACAGTTCAATTTACAATGAAATTAAAGGCATAGCATTCGTTCATGATTTATGGAGTATAAATGCGATATATGATTTATAAAAGCCGGCTCTGATTATATATACTTAAACTATATACTATTGAATCTGAATATGAAAATGTAACTTCAGTTAAATATCGTGGTGTGGTGCCTTATGAACTATTTTCATAGGGCTCAACTGCCCCACTGAATGGATTTAAGGTTTGAACGCTAAAAAGCAAATTCTGCTATACTATTCCGACTGGTTTCATCGATAGGGATTACTTTGAAGGTGATGAAATTGATTTGGAAGAATAAAATATTATAAACACATTCATCTCACTTTTTAGTCACATTTTGTGGTATAAATATTTACCCTAATAATATTAATAATTACCACTTGTTCTTATACACCCGCCAATGAGCTTCGCGCCTTCTTACATTTGTTTAAATGGCGATGTAAATCCTCCCATAGTTGTTAAATATATGTCCACAGTCCTTCTCAATGCTTAGTACTTTTGCTTGTTTGATGCTAGCTGAGTTTAGTCGACGCAAAGATTAAGAGGTATTAAGGTTCTCGTAAGTAATAAACCCTTCAGAGTTACTTCTAAGAAAAGCCGGAACCTCCATGAGGAGGTCGCTGAGCCGCTGTGATGATATGGTATAATAATTTTGTTCATAACCATTCATTAAATCAACTTGCATAGCAAGACGCATACGCCGCCATGTGTCAGAGACTGAATGATCGTGCATGCCTCTCTGTTGTTAAAGGCTCCTTCTATGAAAGGCAAGTTTTTGTGTATTGCTTGAGATGCCATGACTTTCCTAATACATTTTCCACGAAATGTAAAGCAGTTTCTGTTTATCGAGCGTACATATATGTAAGTTTGTTGTACCGTGGTTATGTTATCCACTTCAGTTTCTATGATACTTATAAGCATTAGCCTTTCTAGGACCTTTAGCATGAAAGGAGTGAGACTAAGTCTTCAGCATAATGGTATATTCTTCTGATATGATTTGATAAAAACAACACCTTGGTTATTTTCCAGCTTCTTGTATGCTGACCTTATATATTCTTTTAAGCCTTCGAACTGGGCTTCTTCAGCCTTATGGGAATATTTACATCTAGAAACGCTGCTTTAAATGAGCGAGGTTAATACGAGTAGCATCTTCAATTTTATGCTTATTGATTATGAGACTTGAGGTCGCATTGCACTCCTTATCTATTTATCTTATGAGACCGGATTGCTCTACTGTACTTGCAGCTTTTTCTGGTTAAACACCATTTGTCGTGGATTGCTGACTAGCACCGCTCATTAGAAGGAATTTCTTCAGCAGAGAAGGTTGAAGCACCTCTTGAAGCACCTTCTTACTCAGTCTGGAAGATTGTTTGTAACCTTCTATAGACGGCCAGAGAGGCTGCGATGACTCCGTCTTAGCTTTCCTGACGGCTTTGTAGTTACCAAGTTTTGTTCCTATAACTTTTATTGTCGGCTCTCCTTAGTTGAGTTCTTACATTCGTAAGTTCATTAATACTATAACTCTCGTTTCTCCAGAACAATTAAAGGTATGAACTTGTTAGAAGAGATGATTAAAATTTGTACAAACTACTCCACCTCTGCATCCAGCGCTTGAACATTTCTTATTAGTATTTCTATTACTTGCTGTTCTTCTACGATGATTAAAAATATAAATAATATCCAATACTAAAATAATTATTTTTTTTATACTATGTTTGCATAATCTCATTGAAGTTGAAAGCAAAATATTCATTGAAACATTCAAATCTGTTGACATTATTATATAAAATATGCTTACAACTAACCTCAAAAGCAGCTTTCTATTTTCAATATTTACTTTTCGCTACAAAAGCTTCTTTGTCCTTGTTGCTTGGCATGTATTTTGAAAGAGTAGGCTTACCATTCTTCCGTTTGAGTCTTTGAGTAATTAATGTTTCATAAATCTCACCACTAATCACTTACGTGCCTCACTTGTCACATTCTCATGACCTTCCCGCATGAAAGGCAGAAGAAGGCGAACAAAATCGAATAGAAATAAAAGTTGAAGGACACATTGAAAGCAGCAAAGAAGGCAGTGCTAATGGCACGAGCATATATATATATATATGTATGTATGTATATATATATATATATATATATGTATGTATGTATGTATGTATATGTATACATATGTATGTATATAGATAAAAACGATGGCATGGCATTAGAGAAGCGCAGTTGTGTTTGTGTTTGTATAAACACTGCGAACCTGCATAGCGTGCAGCGCTCACCATTCACACTTATACACACCCATACAAGCATAATACTTTTCTTCGCTTCAAATGCAGCTGTGTGTGTGTGTGTGTGTGTGAGCTGGCATGCACCATTTTGTAAGTCCCTGACATTTCATGTCATAACTTAATACAACTAAGTCACATGACAAATGTCAATAATATATGATTACTACAATGCCAACAACTAACAAGCGCGCGCGCTGTAAAATGTTCATGCAAGATAATAAGAAAAGCGGACTGTGGTGGCTGCAATTGTAATGGAAAAGTAAACAAAATGTGGAATAGAACTCAAATATAAAAAGATAAAATAAAATTCTGCTTGGTTTGGTCTTTTCTTGCACTGTCAATGCCACATGCCACATACCAGCAGCTGCAACAACAATTGAACAAAGTGAAAGAGGCAAAATAGAAAAATAGTAGAATGACAGTGGCTTCGTTATCAGCGCGCTGCACTAAGCGCTGGCAACTATTGTGCACTCTGCCCTCTGCACTTTGCGCTACAAGAACAACAACAACACAGCGAACGACCTGCTTTTCGCCTGCGCCAAGTGAAACGTGGCCACTTATTGAGTCTAACAAATTCCATTTCCCATTTGTTGCTATCTTCAGCATATCTACAACATATCAAATGTGTTCGACAATTGCAATGGACTAAGAAGAAGAAGAAAAAGAATGGGCAGAGCAAAAAAGTTGGAGCGTGCAGAGTTGTAGAAATCGAAAATAAATTGCGTCCACACTCGCCACTGACTAAATAACCAATCTATTGTTGCTACGTGCTAGCTTAGATATGTGTTGAGGTGCAATTGCATGTAGATGTGTGTACTTACTTATATTTGTATGAAAGTGCTTACGTATATGTGTGTGTGCTTACTTATATATGTATGTATGTGTGTGCATTGCATTCAAAATGACCAAGCATCGTTTTGCCGCCCACAATTCGATTTTGAATTTCTATTATTTTGCTTAGCGTGGCTGGTGTTCGCCTGAGTGTTACGTATACGCCATGGCGCACCGTGTCACAGCGTGAATA
Organism: Bactrocera correcta; assembly: GCA_027475135.1. Taxonomy (NCBI): domain Eukaryota; kingdom Metazoa; phylum Arthropoda; class Insecta; order Diptera; family Tephritidae; genus Bactrocera; species Bactrocera correcta. The sequence continues at coordinate 12,526 of JAPZAG010001662.1, read as the reverse complement.
TTCATGGCGTACAAAGGATTGTGAAGTGTGCGCTGCGTTTTGCAAGTGCCAGTGTGCAAATGCGTATATATACGCCAGCGTGTGTTAATGTAATTTAAGCACTCTCGCATGTGTATGTGCGCGTGTATGTGTTTTTGCGGAAATTTGCCAAGTGTCAAGTGCACTTTTATCTTTGCGTGTTCAATAAAGTGGCAAAATCTACTTTGCTCAACTCGAGCATGCCGGTTGTGGCAACAACAACAGCAGAAAACTAACTAAAATCACATATATTTATGTTTGTATGTATATATTTGTGTGTGTGCGTAATAAAGCTTGTGGTAATAAGTATGCCAAAAATAAATTATTCTGTGTAGGTTTGGGAACTCGTTGGCCATGTGGTCATGCGACGGTCTTAAATAGTTACGCGTTTGTAAGCCTTTTATCGCACTCACTGCGCCGCCTTTGGTCAACAGCACACACATTTTATTTGTTATAGAGGCAGTGTGAATAAGAATAAATTGATCGGAATTACTTGTCGTAATGTTCCATTTAGTTCTAACACTTAGAAGCGTATTAAATAGTGTTTAGGTATAGGTAGCATATTTTATATATTTTTTTCTCATTTGTGCATTACAACTGTATTTTTTGGCCTATTGACATTCTAAACACACCACACACCTGATAACAGAGTTTATATGGAATACTTGAGCTTGGATGGTTTTTAAAATAAAAAATAAATTCAAAAATATAATACTACATTAGTAAATATACCAATTTCTTTCTATATCAACACTCTTCCTTTCAAAAATTGTTCAAAACCTCAAAATAGCTTAAAGACTTCTATGTAATCATAAAAAAATTAGTTAGCCAATTTCAAGGTGTTCAGTTCATGATTATTTTAGTTTGTGTAAAACCGGATCTAATTTGTTAGGAAGTGCAATACCTATCTATATATCACTAATAATACTTCAATACTTTATATAAAGATCTAAACTGATAAGCTAAACTATCCGCTATAGACCAAGTAGTATTCCCTCTAGTCAGAATACATTGACTATCAAATATAACGGACCTTGTGCCGATTACAAATACATTATATTATTTTATAATTGCAAAACAAGGGCAAAGAGCGCGAGTCTTGAGTTGTAATTTTTCAACTATCCAAAGATGGTCTTCTTAAGATTTATTTATTTCATTATAATTTATCCAATTTTAAGACTCTAAGCTTTGAGCTGTAAAATATTATATTTGAGAAAATTGTCTCATGAGATTAGGATAACAGGATACCAAGTAAAAGAGCAAAAATTTATGGATATCGAGGGAAAGCTTGGTAGAAAAAAAAAAATAGATTGAAATATCGAAATGAAATTTTGTAATTTTTTTCTAAAGCATTCTGCGTGCATCTGCTAGTCGGCGCTAAATAAAAATCTTTTCGTATATGCTATAATACATATATTATAATTTCGAATTTAATTTAGTTTAATATGGATTACAGCCAGTGATAAAAATACTTTTTATATCAACTCAAAAGTCTTCATCAAAATCATTATCTGCTGAAGCTGAACTAAATAGTGACAACTTATAGAAAACCTGTACAATTGTCATGAATCTGTTTCACAGTAAATATTTTGGACATAATTTTTTAATTGGTTTAATTAGACAATTTATATACTAGTATGTAAAGCATACGTACAAACTGTATATTGACACAATTAACATAATTGTATACCTTAAAGCATTTTGAACAGTCGCTTAATATAATCAAATACTTCAGTCAATTAACGTATGTACAAATTACTAATTGACTCAATTAAAAAATTATACACTATAGTTAGGACTTCAATTGAGTCAATTAAAATGTAAAAAAATAAATTGCCAATTGACTCAATTAAAAAAATTATACACTATAGTTAGAGCTTCGATTAGTCGCCTAATTTAGTTTATTAATATTTAATTGAGTCAATTAAAATGTAAAGGAATAAATTGCCAATTGACTCAATTAAAAAAATATATGCGTTATAGGTAGGATTTCGAGCATTTGCTTATTTTAGTCAGTTGAAACGCTCGCGGACAAGTTTAAAATTAAGTGCATTAAAATGTAAACGCATAAACTGCTAATTAACTATATAAAAAATATATGAATGAATGATAATAAGCCTTTTTAATAGCCGTTTACCTAAGTCAATTATTATGTAAATGAATAAATAGACTCAATTAAGAAAATTATGTATCATAAGAGCCCATTGAGACATTACTTTCTTAATTGAGTCAATAGAAAATTTTATGTACTAACATGAGTAGGGTTCAATTCCTAATTAACTCAATTAAGACATAATGTCTGATACTAAGATTTTCGAGCAGCCGCATTGACTCAATTAGCAAGTAAATGAATTGAAAAGTGTACGTAATAAAAAATCTAAATATCATAGAAGTCATTTTAGACATTGCCCTTTTTAATCGAGTCAATTAGTAAATTTTATGTACTAGTATACATATGTATGGAGAGAATAAATAATAATAAATTCAATTGAAAAATAGTGTCTCTTCTTTGGAATTTCGAACAGCCGCTTGATGGAGTAAATTTTTGTTAATTGACTCATTTAAAAATAAATATTTGACATAGAAACCATTTCACTTTAATTTTTTTAAATTGAGTCAATAGCAAGTTTTGTATACTAGTAAGTACAAAGTGTTAATTGACTCAATTAAGAAATAGGCTTAAGTTAAAATTCGGAACGTTTTTAAAATTATTATTAGTACAAAGTGCTAATTGACTCAATTAGGAAATAGGCTTAAGTTAAAATTCGAAACATTTTTTAAATTATTTCTTAACTTAATATTTAATTTTAATTTCGAAAAGCCGCTTAATTGGGTTAATTAGTATGTAAATAGATAAACTGCTAATTGACTCAATTAAACAAATTATGTTTTAATAGATTTTAACAGCTCCTTATTTGATTTTTTTTATGTTTATTTAGCAATTGTGATCGTAACTGCTCTGAGTTTAAATATAACTCTCTTAATTTTCCTCCAAAGCATTAAGAGCACACAATTTAAATATAGAAAAATATAAAAAAGGTTTATCTAGTTCGTAAAATTTTTTTACCTATGTGTATTAACTAAAAGTTAAGGTCGAATGCTTTTAAAAAATGAGCCTACACTGAATGTAGCTTGCAGCATGAAGTCGTTTATTGAGGAATGTTTGAATGCAAGATTTGTAAAAGTTAAGAGGTTGAAAAAATAAATGTTTGCAGTTTCAGAAAACCGCCAAAAATGTGTACAGAAAACAATTTTGATATGAAATATTTTAAACTTAGGCAATAAAATTGTTTGAAATTTCTTTAACAGTTTTCGAAATAACATGAGAACGCCTAAACCTTATAATTTTTTTATAAAAATGTATAAAAATTCTGAAATGAAACATTTTAGACATACACACGGCTATATTAGTTTTACTAACACCCACTTTCCTAGTACACACTTTTTTGCACAAACAAAAAACTTGCTGCTTTATCTATTATATTATGTAATACTCGCCCACTGTGTGCCAGCAGCAGTCGCCTGCGCGCTCGATTGCACTACTTTGACAGGCCGGAAAATTGCCGCTACTCGACTGTTGCGCCGACAAACGTGCCGCAGAGTGTTGGTGTGGCATAATGAGTGAGGTTTTTAATTTTTACTGCGATATTACTTATGTATATATACATATGTATGCTTTTATTATTTGCTTTTGCCAACTTTTCGCTTGTTTCGGTTGCACGAATGGGAAATGATGTGCGGCTGCGTTTGGCATTGCGCCACACTCTGGATTTCATTTAACAATCGTAACAAGTTTTAAGTGTGTTCAACCGCACGCATTACGCATACTTACAGCCATATAAAAAAAATTAACACACACATAGACTCATAGCTATATATGTATATATGAAGAACGGAAGGCGAACTTGCACAAACGAGTCGAAAAAAGGCAAAGTTTTGCACAATTTAGCAGTTGACAGCACCCGCGGGACGTTTACGGTTGCTCGGTTAAAGCGTGAAAGTGTGTTGGTGCATGTATGTATGTATGTGTGTGCGTTTATAAGAGTATAAGTGTGAAAATGCGCTCTTATGTGCCTGTGTGTGTGCTTCAATATAGTGGCTGCTAGTGCACGTGTAAACTAACTTATTGCCGTGTGCGTAGTTGTATGTCTGTATTTACAGTTACACGCATACAAATGCATATCTGCGGGTGCCAAAGTTAACATAAGTGTCTGACAAATTACAATTGCAATAAATTTTAAATTAAAATTGATCAACATTTCATGTCACAGCCATACAATTACTCATACAAGCAGCAAACAGTAAGCACACACACACATACACACAAGTGGCATCGCAAACACAATGAGCGAGGTGTATGCGTGTGCGTAAAGCAGGAAAATCACGCACTCAAATTAATTCGCTTAGAGGCCGTAAATCCATTTGGTAAGACTACGCTTGTACGCTTGCAAAGCCCGGTGTTAGCGAGTGCTCGCTTATATACGCGTGTGTGTGAAGGCATGCATGCATGTGTGTGTTGGCAAAAACATACTTGTGTCACTTGCGCTTTATTGTTGCTACTTTTCTACTCCCTGTGACCTTACAGCCACACACGTGAAATTTTAGTGTTGTGCTTCATTGCTGACTGCACCTGTCACTGTCGCCGAAAGCACTGAGCTTCAACGTGTGCTCCTATTTACATACAAGTATACCTGTATATATGTATGTATGCATGGTGATGTGTTCCTACACATGTCTTGAACAGCAACAAGCACTTTGCTGACAACAATCGTAAGAACTTCCACTTGAACGTGCCCTGTGCATGGCAAGAAAGCGTTGCATGTGAAGCTCATGCTTATATATTACATTATTTCACACATTTTTTATGAATATATGTATGTATGTATATATATTTATATGTAAAGTGGTACATAAGTTGCGCTCAACATAAATTTCATTTCAGTAGAGGTGTAGTTTGGATGGTACTACAACGGAAATTTCAATTTCGGCATTGATTACTTGTAACATTACTGGTAATGGATATTGTAACAAGTTTTAATTACTGGTAAAAAACTGTAAATTGCATACCATAGAAAACTTTGTTTAAAAAAATAAGTTTAAAGTCACGTTTTTATTTAAAATGTAATGATTACTTTTCGCACTACTTGTAATGCATATTGTAAAGTCTACTTGAGAAACAGCAAAGTACTTATTCACATAAGTTTTTTTTTCAAAAAACTACGTTTATAGTGAACTTTTCATTGAAATTGTGCTTAATTACGTTTTGCATTACTGGTAATGCATCTTGTAATAATTTCTAATTACATGAAATATTAGAAAAGTATATATTAGAATTATTTTTATATAAAAAAAAATCGTTGAAAGTAAATTTTTCAATAAAATTGTAATTGATTACTTTTTGAATTACTTGTAATGCTTATTGTAATATTTTTTATTACGAGAAGTAATAGTAAATTCGTATTGTAAAAAATACGTAGAAAGTAAAATTTTCCATAAAATTGTAATTTATTACTTTTTTTTGCATTACTGGTAATGAATATTGTAATTTGGTTTAGTGCAAAATACATGTAAAAATTAATTTTATTTTGAAAATGGTTTAAAGTGACTTTTCTTTGAATTTGTACTTAATTACTTTTGCATTACTGGTAATGCATCTTGTAATTTGTTTTACTGCAAAATACATATGAAAATGAATTTTATTTTGAAAATTGTTTAAATTGAAATTTAATTAAAATTATACTTAATTACTTTATGCATTAATGATAATGAATACTGCAATTTCTTCATAGCAAATTTGTACTTATTCATAGTATTATAATTAGTTTTATATAACAAAGGCGGTTGAAAGTAAATTTTTCTATAAAATTGTAATTGATTACTGCTTGCATTACTATGTAATGAATATTGTAATTTGTAAAGAAAGTACGAAAAAATTAAAATTTTAGTAAAATTGTAATTGAATACTTTTTGCATTACTGGTAATGCATATTGTAATGGTAGGGAACTTGCATTACTGATAATGCATGTAATGGCAACAAAAATTCAAAAGTGCAGAACACAATGTATTTTATTTAAAAAATATCTATAAATCTTTTTCATTGCAATTCATGATTACTTTTTGCATTACCGGTAATGCGTATTGTAATATCTTATATTTACGAGTGATAATACAAAATTAAATACTAAAATTGATTTTATTTTATTTATTTTTCACTCATTGATTACTTTATGCATTACTTCTAATGCACTCACTCGCCAAACTGACACCTTGGAAGCTAACAACTGGGTTTAAGTGCGGCATATATGTAGTTAGTATATGTTCTTGTTTTCGCGCGTGTCTGTATTTAAGTTGCCTCAATAAGTCAAATTGGCTTCTTCCATCGACGTTGGAAAAAGGATAAAAGCGTCAATTTGACTGCACAAAGGCGCTGAGCACGGTTTTATTTGCCATACTCAATATGTCAAAAGTAACTTATTGTGTCTCACACTTGCTCTGAGCTTGAGCGCACACTAACAGCATTGTAAATTTTAATTTGAGTAATTGCTCTCGTGTAACCTTGTACTTCACGGCAAGAAAAGCTAAATGCATAAATAATTGCTAACAGCTTTGCCGGAGCTGCCACACACACACACACACATCAAACTGTGTTTAACACTTGCACAAATTTGCACTCACTTATGTACATACATATGTTCGCATGTATGGGAGAATACTTTCGTGTATATTGACTTTTAAATTCATTTCAGCTGTTTATTTACTTGCTCGTATTTACTTGCGGAATTGATTGGGAATTGTACGCACATTGTATAAATAAATACCTTCATTTTGTTTGTTGATTGCGTGAGACTTTTTTCATTCTGCTGAAGTTGCTTCTTTGTGAATGTGTTTTTTATACAAAATAAAAAAAAATTATTAAAAAATTGAAAACGTGACAAAAAACGTTCAAATATTTTGCATTTGCAAAAGTATACCAAATACAGGGTGCCTGTCGTACAAGAAACGACCTGCCCGCTAAGTTCGTAGTGGTTGCCCTGAATACAGAGATGACAGTGGTTTTTATGTATAGTTTATTTACTTAAGCATTATTATTTATATATTTTTATGCGAGACCGCTTTTGAATCGAAATTTTTTTGGTTGAAAAGGTTTTTACCTCAGCCATCAGTAGGGCCAGCTGTTCGCAAGTGGTAACTAATGAATCATTTACCATTCATTGAACATTCTGAGCCATTAAAGGTATCCCGTTTCACGCGACTGAGGGTTGGACATATGCAAAGGTAATGTTCCAGCACGCCATAATGTTTCGCGCATGCTTTGCGTCTCCACTTTTCCTAGTTTCTGAAAAAGAGATATTGTAAGTAGGTATCATGTTTTGTCCCCGGCAATGTAGCTCTATTTCCCCTTACCTCAAAATATAAACGTTTTGGTTCGTTTACCATCAAAGCCCTGAAAAATACAAAGTATTTTTTGACATGCCCTGTATTACTACTGTTCAAAAACCTCAGCCGTTCCTCTAAAGTACATTGCTTCAAGCAACCCCTAAATGCTCCCTGGCCGACCTCCTCTCCTTTTTCTTTTCCTTATATTGTAATGACTGAGTACCCAGACGATTTTTATTTTTATTTTGATTTTTCATTGAAAACCCAATGATTGATTGCTTGCAGTACCTAATGCAATGAACATAGTACAGGTGCTGCGAATAGCCTTAATTTTTGCTTGGCTTTACACTAGAAAGTTAATCTATTTCCCGATGTATATGTTATGTCAACGATTTCGTTCTAAAAGACCAAATTCTAGTATCTTAATTTGAAGCTACCTTCTATGTATATATGGATTGCTTTAGAAGAACCCTGACTGTGTTTCTGATTCACTGTTTGATCTATTTGTATGTTCAAAGATTTTACTTTCGGACCATTTGATCACAGATTCTTTTGCCCATTTTTCGTTATTTGTGAAGAAAAAAGATGTGTTTACTTCCTAAAAAGATCCTAAATGAAAGTACATATCGTCACCTAAAATTCTAAGCAACATATCATCAAAAATATCGAAATAGAATTTTTTATTGCAGACGAATCACTATAACATATTATATATATGTAGTATTCAGCTTCCGCTATCATATAAAATCAGTGTATAACCATTTTATAACCATTTTATTACCAGTATATAACCGTTTTATTACCAGTATTTTATAAGTATATAACCGTTTTATAACCAAAACTGAAATTTTGTTTCAAAATGAGTGGTTTCTATTATAATATTCTTCCTTCGCCTATAAACTTATGAAAAGTGATTTTATATTATAGGTGACGATATATGTAGCACCCACAAATTACATTGGAAATAGGGAAGAATAATACATATTAGCTATAAATAACTATCCTTTTGTGTACAAATACTGTTATAGCGGCTGTCAGTAAGTAGTATAACGACGCTCATAAATTATGATCAAAATTTTTCCTTTTATAACCAAATATTTTCCATTTCTGATTCATAACCACCATCAAGAAAAAATACAAAGCGGACTATTTGTGAGACAATATAAGCATGTCTGTTTTCTATATATGTCTGGTCTACGGAAAGGGGGCTTAGGTGTCAAAAAATCATTTTTATTTTTTTTTTCAATTTTTTTTTTTTCGCACGTTAGCTCCCTTTTCGTAGACCACGTCACATATAGTATTTATCAAGTGACAGACTTTCAGTTTCATTACAGAATCTTTTGTTTCCTCTCCATTATAGTAGAATCTATTAGTCTACGGAGCGTGAAATATAAATTAATAATAAATCGGGCTTCCCATTCCTCAACAAAATTATTTAGTTATGATTTTTGTTTGTGTCTCCTCGGCAAGCCACTCTTTCGTGCGCCCAAAAAAACTTTTCAATTTCTGCAAAGTGCTTAAAGTTTTTATTTGAATCGATCCATAATCTGAGCGACTCTGCTCTCGCTCTGCAAAGTTGCAACAATTTGAGGGCAGCACACAAAGCAACATTTCAATGATTTCCTAACGAAATTCGATGACATTTCTAAGCATAAAATTGCAAGCAATAAACATATGTACAGGCATATATAGATTTTTTTTTAATTTTTCGAAACGAAAATATCAATTCGACTTCTTGCTTTATAAGCAAAAAGCTGTCGAGCACACACTAAATGCAGGAATTACTCGACATTTGAATTGGTGATTGTTGGAAGTTAAAAAAGTTGATATATTTTGTTTATTACTAAAATTTTGTTGTTTTTTTATAGACTGAACAGGATAATTTGGGCTATTAAATTTTATAGAAGGCAACGTCGGAGACCTCCTAAAATATATTTTTATGATCAGCGTGCTTAACTACGCCAATTTTGCTATGTCCGTCCATTCATCAATATAAATGCAATCTTGTCTCTTCTTTTTTGTGATATTGAGCTAAAAACTTTCATACAACTTTTTTCTTACTAAGAAGCTGACCATTTGTTGGAAAGGTCGATATCAAGCCGTTAGAGCATATAGCTGACAAACAAACTGTACGATAAATGTCCTGTCTTTGTATGAAAAACTTTTTATTTATCAAAAAATCTACAAGAAATTTGGCAGAGATTATTCCTAAACAGAACGCTATAATCTGCGAAAAAATAGTTCAGATTGGACCACTGTAACATACAGCTGCCGTACAAACTGACGATCGAAAACCAGTCCTTGTAAGAGCAACTTTTTTATTTGATAAGATATCTTAACGAAATTTGGCATAGACTATTTTCCAAGTCATTGGTATAATCTCCAAACAAATTGTTTAAATTGGACCACTATAGCATATAGCTGTCGTACAAACTATACAGTCAAAATCGAGTCCTTGTATGGGAAACTTTTTTATCTTGCAATTTTTCTTCAAAAAATTTGGCATGGATTATTGTTCAAAATAGACAGTATAATTTTTGAAGAAATTTTTAAAATCGGACAACTATAGCATAAAGTTGCCATACGAACTGAACGATAAAAATTAAGGTTTTGTACGAAAAACTTTTTATTTGGCGAGATTTCTTCACAAAATTTTACAAAATTTTTTATATAATGCAAGGCTATAATATCTGAAGAAATTTCCGAGATCGCAGTAATATAGCATATAGCTGTCTTACAAACTGAGCGACTAAAATGATGTGCTTGTATGAAAAACCTTCATGTTTGTTAAGGGTATTATGACTTCTATGCAACAGTGGTTAACATTTGTTTTTGTTGTATTTTTAGATTTTTGGTTTCTTTTTTTAATTTTTTCTTGTTTCTTTTTTTTTTTTAATAAATTGAAATTTCTTCGCTTGAAGTGAATTATATTCAACTTATTTTGCCACAGCTCATTATTTGCAGTTCTATTGAAGAGTAAAATTCCTTAGAAAATACTTTAAAAAGTACAAAAAATATCTTAATCACTTCTAACTGTAATCGTGGTGTAGCATTTAGCTTCCCATAATAATGCATTGACAGATAAAGCATTCCAATCAGCATAAATAAATTCAATTTCGCACACTAAGCTGAATTGATTGCCAATCCAAAGGCGAATAATCAATTACATAGCGATTATATAATAAGAAACAAGACTGTAAGCATCTATGAATGTTGGTATTTATATATAAATGTACGTATGTATGCACGAATATACCTAAGCTGGTGTGCGTGAGCTAATGCGTTTAAGCAAGGCATTCAATTCATTGATATTCATTACTCATTAGCGGCAGCAGCTGCCCTGGAGAGTATTTTAGCGAGAAATAGCTACACATCCTGCACTCCATATTACCGCAATCTAACGGTCACATGTGCATGCTATACGGAAACGAATTGCTTTATTGGCTTCTTCTGCGCATTGTAATTTGTAAGAACAGCTCGGAAGGGAAAAATCGACGAGTGGAAAAGTAGAAAAGTTGAAAAGTGCAAATGCGCCGCTGTATGTGTGTGTATGCATGTAGGTGTGATTGTGGTGACTGCGGCCTACAGTGCAAGGACTCGCAAGAGCCTGCCACATTGAGTGCAGATGAGACACACACATACAAATATATATATGTACATACATACCATACATCATAGTTATACACATACCACTGGCATGTAGTTGTGTTTGTGTGCTCACATCACTTCTATTTTGCACTTGGCCTGCTTCCACACTTTCGCCGCATTTGTGGCCTAGAGCAACAGTGGCGCTGCTGCACATAAACCAGCATTTGTACTTACATATTGTACCTAATCGTGCACGCTTCTTCCGGCTTTTTTTCCATTACTGCACAACAACACCAACACATACAGCGCTCACCAGCTTGCAATTGTTTGTTGCTGTTGATGTGACGCTAGCAACAACAAAGCAATCATAACAACAGCAACTGGCAATGAAAAGCAATAAGGCTGTAATGGCAACAACAACAAAAACATAAGCAAACAAAGCAACAACAACGAGAAAAACAACAAAACCAACAACAACAAGAAGAAAAACAACAACAACAACAACAACGTGAAAAACAACAACAAAAGTTGCAACAACAGTAAAAACTAAAAGAGTAACAACAACAACAATAATAAAAACAACGACAACAAAAAGCAACAACAACAATAGCAACAGTTGCGGCAGCAAAAGAGTTTTGCCGGAGCTACTTTATTGTATTTTCTTGCCATTTAGCATGTAAATGGGAAATTACTTTTCCATTTCCAATTTCAAGCGTGAGCAGCAAACGCTGCCAAGTTGCAGCGGCATTAGAGACGCAGCTGGCAGTGGTGTTTATCCAATTGCCAGCAACTAACACCGGCTGCCAAGCAAACAAACCTACTTATATATATATGCATTACAAGCTTGTGCTTATGTATGTGTGTGTGTATGTGCTGCCGAGGTAGCATAACGGTTCAGCGGTAGGTAGCAGTCGAGTGTGTAACTCATGAAAGCCGCAGTATTTGCTTACGAACTTTTCAAAAGTTGAACGGCTGATCAACAGCAACTGCAACAGCAACATCAAGAAAAACAACAACAACTATTCATTGCCTTCCTGCCTCAACAGCGACCGTGCCACACGCGCCGCAACTTGACTTCAACACACACACACACGAAGAGTATGCAATGCGACAACTAAAACTTTTAATGTTTGTTGTGGTTGCTGTTGTTGTACTTTAGTCAATTTTCGTTTTTCTCGTACAAATATTTTTCGTTGGCTCCCGTTGGCATCACTTGGTGTTGCAATGATAAAGCGTACTGTGGTCGGCACACTCATCGCTTGTGGGGTATATACATATGCACAAACATGTAAGGTATATATGTACACTATAATGTTGCATGTCTGTGTGTGTTTGTTGTGCAGCAGCAGTGAAAGTGCAAATTAATTAACATATCAAATGCCACAAATGCTGCAAGTCAAATGCAAATATTATATCTGGCAACACGCACAAGCATTTCATGTGCGTGTGTGTATGTATGTGTGTGTGTGAGTGTGTTCATGCAATTTACTCTCATTTGTAGCAAATGTGCGTGTGGGTTGTCCCCAACTAGCCACTACACAA
>JAPZAG010001661.1:0-27961 GCA_027475135.1 Bactrocera correcta | reverse complement strand
GTATAAAGTCGATTTTCTTGTATATATACTTTTCGCAATCGATATGGAAATGCTTCAGATAACTGGTTTAACATATTTAAGTTAATAAACCTCCTTTAGCGAACTCCTTTAGCGAACTGAAGTTGACATAAAGCCATAACGGCACTGCATTTGGAAGATTTCCGTAGTCTCATATTTAGGCATAAATTCGATTTTCTTGTATATACACATTTTGCAATCGATATCGAAATGCTTCAAATAACTGGTTTAGCATATTTAAGTTAATTAACCTTTTTAATCTTACTGAAGTTTACATAAAGCCATCACGGCATAACGGCAGTATATTTATATGAATTCCGTTATCTTATATTCAGGTATAAAGTCGATTTTGTTGTACATACACATTTAGCAATCGATATCGAAATGCTTCAAATCATTAGTTTAACATATTTAAGTTAATTAACCATCTTTATCTTACTGAAGTTTACATAAAGCCAAAACGGTATAACACCAGTGCTTTTGGAAGAATTCCGTAAACTTATATCCAGGTAAAAAGTCGATTTTCTTCTATACACATTTAGCTATCGATATCGAAATGCTTCAAATCATTCGTTTAACATATTTAAGTTAATTAACCTTCTTTAACGTAATGAAGGTTATATAAAGCCATGGCGGCATAACGACAGTGCATTTAGAAGAATTCCGTAATATTATATTTACGTATAAAGTCGATTTTCTTGTATATACACATTTAGCAATCGATATCGAAATGCTTCAAATCATTAGTTTAACATATTTAAGTTCGTTAACCTTCTTTAACGTAATGAAGGTGATATAAAGCCATGGCGGCATAACGACAGTGCATTTAGAAGAATTCCGTAATATTATATTTATGTATAAAGTCGATTTTCTTGTATATACGCATTTAGCAATCGATATCGAAATGTTTCAAATCATTAGTTTAACATATTTAAGTTAATAAACCTTCTTTAACGAACGGAAGTTGGTTTAAAAGCCATGGCGGCATAACGGCAGTGCATTTAGAAGAATTCCGTAATCTTATATTTATGTATAAAGTCGATTTTCTTGTATATACACATTTAGCTATCGATATCGAAATGCTTCAAATCATTCGTATAGCATATTTAAGTTCGTTAACCTTCTTTAACGTAATGAAGGTGATATAAAGCCATGGCGGCATAACGACAGTGCATTTAGAAGAATTCCGTAATCTTATATTTATGTATGAAGTAGATTTTTTTGTATATACACATTCAGCAATCGATATCGAAATGCTTTAAATCATTAGTTTAACATGTTTAAGTTAATAAACCTTCTTTAACGAACGGAAGTTGGCTTATAGCCATGTCGGCATAACGGCAGTGCATTTAGAAGAATTCCGTAATCTTATATTTAGGCATAAAGTCGATTTTCTTGTATATACACTTTTAGCTATCGATATCGAAATGCTTCAAATCATTAGTTTAACATATTAAGTTAATAAATATTTTTAAGCATACTGAAATCTACATAAAGCCTTAACGTATAACGGCAGTGCATTTAGAAGAATTCCGTAATGTTATAATTTTATAGTTAGGTATAAAGTCGATTTTCTTGTATAAATACATTTCGCAATCGATAGGGAAATGCTTCAGATAACTGGTTTAACATATTTAAGATAATAAACCTCCTTTAGCGAACTGAAGTTGACATAAAGCCATAACGGCACTGCATTTGGAAAAATTTCCCGTAGTCTCATATTTAGGCATAAATTCGTTTTTCTTGTATATACACATTTTGCAATCGATATCGAAATGCTTCAAATAACTGGTTTAGCATATTTAAGTTAATTAACCTTCTTAATCTTACTGAAGTTTACATAAAGCCATCACGGCATAACGGCAGTATTTTTGTATGAATTCCGTTATCTTATATTTAGGTATAATGTCGATTTTGTTGTACATACACATTTTGCAATCGATATCGAAATGCTTCAAATCATTAGTTTAACATATTTAAGTTAATTTACCTTCTTTAACGAACGGAAGTTGGCATAAAGCCATGGCGGCATAGCGGCAGTGCATTTAGAAGAATTCCGTAATCTTATATTTAGGTATAAAGTCGATTTTCTTGTATATACACTTTTAGCAATCGATATGGAAATGCTTCAAATCATTAGTTTAACATATTTAAGTTAATTAGTCTTCTTTAACGTAATGAAGGTGACATAAAGACATGGCGGCATAACGACAGTACATTTGGAAGAATTCCGTAGTCTTATATTTAGGTATAAAGTCGATTTTTTTTTATATATGCATTAAGCAATCGATATCGAAATGCTTCAAATACCTGGTTTAACATATTTAAGTTAATAAACCTTCTTTAACAAACTGAAGTTAACATAAAGCCATAAAGGTATAATGGCAGTGCATTTGGAAGAATTCCGTAATCTTATATTTAGGTATAAAGTCGATTTTTTTGTATATACAAATTAGCAATCAATATCGAGATAGTTCAACTCATTAGTTCAACATATTTAAGAAAATATATATATAATCTTATATTTAGGTATAAAGTCGATTTTCTTGTATACACACATTTAGCAATCGATAACGAAATGCTTCAAATCATTAGTTTAACATATTTAAGTTAATTAACCTTCTTTAACGTATTGAAGTTGATATAAAGCCATGGCGGCATAACGGCAGTGCATTTAGAAGAATTCCGTAATCTTAAATTTAGGTATAAAGTCGATTTTCTTGTATATACACATTTTGCAATCGATATCGAGATGGTTCAACTCATTAGTTTAACATACTTAAGTTAATTAACCTTATTTTTCTCACTGAAGTGTACATAAAGCCATAACGGTATAACGGCAGTGCATTTGGAAGAATTCCGTAATCTTATATTTAGGTATAAAGTCGAGTTTCTTGTATTTACACATTAAGCAATTGATATGGAAATGCTTCAAATCATTAGTTTAACATATTTAAGTTAATTAGTCTTCTTTAACGTAATGAAGGTGACATAAAGACATGGCGGCATAACGACAGTACATTTGGGAGAATTCCGTAGTCTTATATTTAGGTATAAAGTCGATTTTCTTTTATATATGCATTAAGCAATCGATATCGAAATGCTTCAAATACCTGGTTTAACATATTTAAGTTAATAAACCTTCTTTAACAAACTGAAGTTAATATAAAGCCATAAAGGTATAATGGCAGTGCATTTGGAAGAATTCCGTAATCTTATATTTAGGTATAAAGTCGATTTTGTTGTGTATACAAATTAGCAATAAATATCGAGATGGTTCAACTCATTAGTTCAACATATTTAAGTGAAAAAACCCTTTCTTTAACGATCTGAAGGTGATATAAAACCATGGCGGCATAACGGCAGTGTATTTAGAAGAATTCCGTAATCTTATATTTAGGTATAAAGTCGATTTTCTTGTATACACACATTTAGCAATCGATAACGAAATGCTTCAAATCTTTAGTTTAACATATTTAAGTTAATTAACCTTCTTTAACGTATTGAAGTTGATATAAAGCCATGGGGGCATAACGGCAGTGCATGTAGAAGAATTCCGTAGTCTTATATTTTGGTATAAAGTCGATTTTGTTGTATATACTCATTTTGCAATCGATATCGAGATGGTTCAACTCATTAGTTTAACATATTTAAGTTAATTAACCTTCTTTAACGTATTGAAGTTGATATAAAGCCATGGCGGCATAACGGCAGTGCATTTAGAAGAATTCCGTAATCTTAAATTTAGGTATAAAGTCGATTTTCTTGTATATACACATTTTGCAATCGATATCGAGATGGTTCAACTCATTAGTTTAACATACTTAAGTTAATTAACCTTATTTTTCTCACTGAAGTGTACATAAAGCCATAACGGTATAACGGCAGTGCTTTTGGGAAGAATTCCGTAATCTTATATTTAGGTATAAAGTCGATTTTCTTGTATTTACACATTAAGCAATTGATATCGAAATGCATCAGATAACTGGTTTAGCATTTTTATGTTAATTAACCTTCTTTATCTTACTAAAGTTTACATAAAGCCATAACGGTATAACGGCAGTACATTTATATGAATTCCGTTATCTTACATTTAGGTATAAATTCGATTTTGTTGTACATACACATTTAGCTATCGATATTGAAATGCTTCAAATCATTAGTTTAACATATTTAAGTTAGTTAACCTTCTTTAACGTAATGAAAGTGATATAGAGCCATGGCGGCATAACGACAGTGCATTTAAAAGAATTCCGTAATCTTATATTTGGGTATAAAGTCGATTTTGTTGTATATACACATCTAGCAATCGATATCGAAATGCTTCAAAGTTTAAGTTAAAAAACCTTCTTTAACGAACGGAAGTTGGCTTATAGCCATGGCGGCATAACGGCAGTGCATTTAGAAGAATTCTGTAATCTTATATTTAGGCATAAAGTCGATTTTCTTGTATATACAGTTTTAGCTATCGATATCGAAATGCTTCAAATCATTAGTTTAACATATTAAGTTAATAAACATTTTTAAGCATACTGAAGTCTACATAAAGCCTTAACGGTATATCGACAGTGCATTTAGAAGAATTCCGTAATTTTTTAAATTTTTATATTTAAGTATAAAGTCGATTTTCTTGTATATATACATTTCGCAATCGATATGGAAATGCTTCAGATAACTGGTTTAACATATTTAAGTTAATAAACCTCCTTTAGCGAACTGAAGTTGACATAAAGCCATAACGGCACTGCATTTGGAAGAATTCCGTAGTCTTAAATTTAGACATAAATTTGATTTTCTTTTATATACACATTTTGCAATCGATATCGAAATGCTTCAGATAACCCGTTTAGCATATTTAAATTAATTAACCTTCTTTATCTTACTGAAGTTTACATAAAGCCATCACGGCATAACGGCAGTATATTTATATGAATTCCATTATCTTATATTTAGGTATAAAGTCGATTTTGTTGTATATACACATTTAGCGATCGATAACGAAATGCTTCAAATCATTAGTTTAACATATTTAAGTTAATTAGCCTTCTTTAACGTAATGAAGGTGACATAAAGACATGGCGGCATAACGACAGTACATTTGGAAGAATTCCGTAATCTTATGTTTAGGTATAAATTCGATTTTTTTTACATACACATTTAGCTATCGATATCGAAATGCTTCAAATCATTAGTTTAACAAATTTAAGTTAATTAACCTTCTTTAAGGTATTGAAGTTGATATAAAGCCATGGCGGCATAACGACAGTACATTTGGAAGAATTCTGTAGTATTATGTTTAGGTATAAAGTCGATTTTCTTTTATATATGCATTAAGCAATCGATATCGAAATGCTTCAAATACCTGGTTTAACATATTTAAGTTAATAAACCTTCTTTAACAAACTGAAGTTAACATAAAGCCATAACGGTATAACGACAGTACATTTGGAAGAATTCCGTAATCTTATGTTTAGTTATAAATTCGATTTTTTTTTACATACACATTTAGCTATCGATATCGAAATGCTTCAAATCATTAGTTTAACAAATTTAAGTTAATTAACCTTCTTTAAGGTATTGAAGGTGATATAAAGCCATGGCGGCATAACGACAGTGCATGTAGAAGAATTCCGTAATCTTATATTTGGGTATAAAGTCGATTTTGTTGTATATACGCATCTAGCAATCGATATCGAAATGCTTCAAATCATTAGTTTAACATACTTAAGTTAATTAACCCTCTTTATCTTACTGATGTCTACAAACGCCTTAACGGCATAACTGCAAAGCATTTAGAAGAATTACGTAACCTTATATTTAGGAATAAAGTCGATTTTCTTTTATATACACATTTAGCAATCGATATCGAAATGCTTCAAATCATTAGTTTAACATATTTAAGTTAGTTAACCTTCTTTAACGTAATGAAGGTGATATAAAGCCATGGCGGCATAACGACAATGTGTGTAGAAGAATTCCGTAATCTTAATTTAGGTATATAGTCGATTTTCTTGTATTTACGCATTTAGCAATCGATATCGAAAATCTTCAAATCACTAGTTTAACATATTTAAGTTAGTTAACCTTCTTTAACGTAATGAAGGTGATATAAAGCCATGGCGGCATAACGACAGTGCATGTAGAAGAATTCCGTAATCTTATATTTAGGTATAAAGTCGATTTTTTTGTTTTAGCTATCGATATCGAAATGCTTCAAATCATAAGTTTAACATATTAAGTTAATAAACATTTTTTAGCATACTGAAGTCTAAATAAAGCCTTAGCGGTATAACGGCAGTGCATTTAGAAGAATTCCGTAATGTTATAATTTTATAATTAGGTATAAAGTCGATTTTATGTATATACACATTTCGCAATCGATATCGAAATGCTTCAGATAACTGGTTTAACATACTTAAGTTAATAAACCTCCTTTAGAGAACTGAAGTTGACAAAAAGCCATAATTCCATAGTCTTATATTTAGGCATAAAGTCGATTTTGTTGTATATACACATTTAGCAATCGATATTGAGATGGTTCAACTCATTTGTTTAAATTATCTAACCAATGCTTTATGTTCGACCCACCTCATTCAAATAGTTTAGCCTCAGAGCGTTAGCAAGGTTGAAACAAAAATGTGACTATTTCCAAGCGCCTGGTAGGAGTAACTAGAAGAAAGATTGAAGACTTTCCTGAGAGCCCTTTAAATTATCTAACCAATGCTTTATGTTTGACCCACCTCGTTCAAATCGTTAACCGGCTAGAGCGTTATCAAAAGTGAAACAAAAATGTGACTATTGCCAAGCGCCTGGTAGGAGTAGAAGAAAGATGGAAAGTTTTCCTCAGAGGTCTTTAAATTATCTAACCAATGCTTTATGTTTGACCCACCTCGTTCCAATAGTTTAGCCTCAGAGCGTTAGCAAAGTTGAAACAAAAATGTGACTATTGCCCCTGGTAGATGTAGAACAAAGATTGAAGACTTTCCTGAGAGCTCTTTTAATTATCCAACCAATGCTTTATGTTCGACCCACCTCGTTTCAATAGTTTAGCTACGATAGCGTTAGCAAAGTTGAAACAAAAATGTGACTATTGCCAAACACCTGGTTAGAGCAGAAGAAAGATTGAAGACTTTCCTGAAAGCCCTTTAAATTATCTAACCAATGTTTTATGTTTAACTCACCTCGTACAAATAGTTTACCCGCTAGAGCGTTATCAAAAGTGAAACAAAAATGTTACTATTGCCACGGCCCTGGTAGATGTACAAGAAAGATTGAAGACTTTCCTGTGAGCTTTTTAAATTATCTAACCAATGTTTTATGTTTGACTCAGCTCGTTTAAATAGTTTACCCGCTAGAGCTTTAGCAAAGTTGAAACAAAAATGTGACAATTGCCAAGCCCCTGATAGGAGTAGAAGAAAGAGTGAAGATTTTCCTGAGAGCTCCTTAAATTATCTAACCAATGCTTTGTGTTTGACCGACCTCGTTCCAATAGTTTAGCCGCTAGAGCGTTAGCAAAGTTGAAACAAAGATGTGACTATTGCCAAGCCTTTGATAAGAGTAGAAGAAAGATTGAAGATTTTCCTAAGAGCTCTTTAAAATATCTAACCAATGCTTTATGTTTGACCCACCTCGTTCCAATAGTTTAGCCGCTAGAGCGTTAGCAAAGTTGAAACAAAAATGTGACTATTTCCAAGCCCCTGATAGGAGTAGAAGAAAGATTGAAGAATTTTCTGAAAGCTCTTTAAATTATCTAACCAATGCTTTATGTTCGACCAACCTCGTTTAAATAGTTTACCCGCTAGAGCATTAATAAAAGTGAAACAAAAATGTGACTATTTCCAAGCCCCTGATAGGAGTAGAATAAAGATTGAAGACTTTCCTGAGAGCTCTTTAAATTATCTAGCCAACGCTTTATGTTTGACACAACTCGTTCCAATAGTTTAGCCGCTAGAGCGTTAGCAAAGTTGAAACAAAAATGTGACTATTAGCAAGCCCCTGATAGTAGTAAAACAAAGATTGAATACTTTCCTGACAGCTCTTTAAATTATCTAACCAACGCTTTATGTTTGACGCACCTCGTTCAAACAGTTTACCCGCTAAAGCGTTATCAAAAGTGAAACAAAAAGGTGACTATTTCCAAGCCCCTGATAGTAGTAGAACAAAGATTGAAGACTTTCCTGACAGCTCTTTAAATTATCTAACCAACGCTTTATGTGTGACTCACCTCGTTCAAATAGTTTAGCCGCTAGAGCGTTAGCAAAGTTGAAACAAAAATGTGAATATTGCCAAGCCCCTGATAGGAATAGAAGAAAGACTGAGTACTTTCCTGAAAGCTCTTTAAATTATCTAACTAATGCTTTATGTTTGACCCACCTCGTTTCAATAGTTTAGCCGCTAGAGCGTTAGCAAAGTTGAAACAAAAATGTGACTATTACCAAGCCCCTGATAGGAGTAGAAGAAAGATTGAAGACTTTCTTGAGAGCTCTTTAAATTATCTAACCAATGCTTTATGTTTGACTCACATCGTTTCAGTAGTTTAGCCTCAGAGCGTTAGCAAAGTTGAAACAAAAATGTGACTATTGCCAAGCCCCTGGTAGATGTAGAACAAAGATTGAAGACTTTCCTGAGAGCTCTTTTAATTATCCAACCAATGCTTTATGTTCGACCCACCTCGTTTCAATAGTTTAGCTACGATAGCGTTAGCAAAGTTGAAACAAAAATGTGACTATTGCCAAACACCTGGTTAGAGCAGAAGAAAGATTGAAGACTTTCCTGAAAGCCCTTTAAATTATCTAACCAATGTTTTATGTTTAACTCACCTCGTACAAATAGTTTACCCGCTAGAGCGATATCAAAAGTGAAACAAAAATGTTACTATTGCCACGGCCCTGGTAGATGTACAAGAAAGATTGAAGACTTTCCTGTGAGCTTTTTAAATTATCTAACCAATGTTTTATGTTTGACTCAGCTCGTTTAAATAGTTTACCCGCTAGAGCTTTAGCAAAGTTGAAACAAAAATGTGACAATTGCCAAGCCCCTGATAGGAGTAGAAGAAAGATTGAAGACCTTCCTGAGAGCCCTTTAAATTATCTAACCAATGCTTTATGCTTGACCCAACTCGTTTCAATAGTTTAGCCGCTAGAGCGTTAGCAAAGTTGAAACAAAAATGTGACTATTACCAAGCCCCTGATAGGAGTAGAACAAAGATTAAAGACTTTCCTGAGAGCTCTTTAAATTATCTAACCAATGCTTTATGTTTGACCCATGATTGAAAACTTTCCTGAGAGCTCTTTAAATTATCTAACCAATGCTTTATGTTTCACTCACCTCGTTTCAATAGCGCTCTGAACGAGGTGAGTCAAACATAAAGCAGTGGATAGATAATTTAAAGAGCTCTCAGGAAAGTTTTCAATCATGGGTCAAACATAAAGCATTGGTTAGATAATTTAAAGAGCTCTCAGGAAAGTCTTTAATCTTTGTTCTACTACTATCAGGCGCATGGAAATAGTCACATTTTTGTTTCAACTTTGCTAACGCTCTAGCGGCTAAACTATTGGAACGAGGTGGGTCAAACATAAAGCATTGGTTAGATAATTTAAAAAGCTCTCAGGAAAGTCTTCAATCTTTATTCTACTCCTATCAGGGGCTTGGAAATAGTCACATTTTTGTTTCACTTTTATTAATGCTCTGGCGGGTAAACTATTTAGACGAGGTTAGTCAAACATAAAGCATTGGTTAGATAATTTAAAGACCTTTCAGAAAAGTTTTCAATCTTTCTTCTACTCCTATCAGGGGCTTGGAAATAGTCACATTTTTGTTTCAACTTTGCTAACGCTCTAGCGGCTAAACGATTGGAACGAGTTGGGTCAAACATAAAGCATTGGTTAGATAATTTAAAGGGCTCTCAGGAAAGTCTTCAATCTTTCTTCTACTCCTATCAGGGGCTTGGTAATAGTCACATTTTTGTTTCAACTTTGCTAACGCTCTAGCGGCTAAACTATTAAAACGAGTTGGGTCAAACATAAAGCGTTGGTTAGATAATTTAAAGAGCTCTCAGGAAAGTCTTCAATCTTTATTCTACTCCTCTCAGGGGCTTGGAAATAGTCACATTTTTGTTTCACTTTTATTAATGCTCTAGCGGGTAAACTATTTAAACGAGGTTAGTCAAACATAAAGCATTGGTTAGATAATTTAAAGAGCTCTCAGGAAAGTCTTCAATCTTTATTCTACTCCTATCAGGGGCTTGGAAATAGTCACATTTTTGTTTCACTTTTATTAATGCTCTAGCGGGTAAACTATTTAAACGAGGTTAGTCAAACATAAAGCATTGGTTAGATAATTTAAAGACCTTTCAGAAAAGTCTTCAATCTTTCTTCTACTCCTATCAGGGGCTTGGAAATAGTCACATTTTTGTTTCAACTTTGCTAACGCTCTAGCGGCTAAACTATTGAAACGAGTTGGGTCAAACATAAAGCGTTGGTTAGATAATTTAAAGAGCTTTCAGAAAATTCTTCAATCTTTCTTCTACTCCTATCAGGGGCTTGGAAATAGTCACATTTTTGTTTCAACTTTGCTAACGCTCTAAGGCTAAACTATTTGAATGAGGTGGGTCGAACATAAAGCATTGGTTATATAATTTAAAGACCTTTCAGAAAAGTCTTCAGTCAAAAAGGCTTGGAAATAGTCTCATTTTTATTTCAACTTTGCTAACGCTCTAGCGGCTAAACAATTAGAACGAGTTGGGTCAAACATAAAGCGTTTGTTAGATATTTTAAGAGCTCTCAGTAAAGTCTTCAATCTTTCTTCTACTCCTATCAGGGGCTTGGTAATAGTCACATTTCTGTTTCACTTTTGATAACGCTCTGAGGCTAAACTATTTGAACGAGGTGGGTCGAACATAAAGCATTGGTTAGATAATTTAAAGAGCTCTCAGGAAAGTCTCCAATCTTTCTTCTACTCCTACCAGGCGCTTGGCAATAGTCACATTTTTGTTTCAACTTTGCTAACGCTCTAAGGCTAAACTATTTGAATGAGGTGGGTCGAACATAAAGCATTGGTTATATAATTTAAAGACCTTTCAGAAAAGTCTTCAGTCAAAAAGGCTTGGAAATAGTCTCATTTTTATTTCAACTTTGCTAACGCTCTAGCGGCTAAACAATTAGAACGAGTTGGGTCAAACATAAAGCGTTTGTTAGATATTTTAAGAGCTCTCAGTAAAGTCTTCAATCTTTCTTCTACTCCTATCAGGGGCTTGGTAATAGTCACATTTCTGTTTCACTTTTGATAACGCTCTGAGGCTAAACTATTTGAACGAGGTGGGTCGAACATAAAGCATTGGTTAGATAATTTAAAGAGCTCTCAAGAAAGTCTTCAATCTTTCTTCTACTCTTATCAGGGGCTTGGCAATAGTCACATTTTTGTTTCAACGTTGCTAACGCTCTAGCGGCTAAACAATTAGAACGAGTTGGATCAAACATAAAGCGTTGGTTAGATAATTTAAAGAGCTCTCAGGAAAGTCTTCAATCTTTATTCTACTCCTATCAGGGGCTTGGAAATAGTCACATTTTTGTTTCACTTTTATTAATGCTCTAGCGGGTAAACTATTTAAACGAGGTTAGTCAAACATAAAGCATTGGTTAGATAATTTAAAGACCTTTCAGAAAAGTCTTCAATCTTTCTTCTACTCCTATCAGGGGCTTGGAAATAGTCACATTTTTGTTTCAACTTTGCTAACGCTCTAGCGGCTAAACTATTTAAACGAGGTTAGTCAAACATAAAGCGTTGATTAGATAATTTAAAGAGCTCTCAGGAAAGTCTTTAATCTTTGTTCTACTACTATCAGGCGCATGGAAATAGTCACATTTTTGTTTCAACTTTGCTAACGCTCTAGCGGCTAAACTATTGGAACGAGGTGGGTCAAACATAAAGCATTGGTTAGATAATTTAAAGAGCTCTCAGGAAAGTCTTAAATCTTTCTTCTACTCCTATCAGGGGCTTGGTAATAGTCACATTTTTGTTTCAACTTTGCTAACGCTCTAGCGGCTAAACTATTGAAACGAGTTGGGTCAAACATAAAGCACTGGTTAGATAATTTAAAGGGCTCTCAGGAAAGTCTTCAATTTTTCTTCTACTCCTATCAGAGGCTTGGTAATAGTCACATTTTTGTTTCAACTTTGCTAACGCTCTAGCGGCTAAACTATTGAAACGAGTTGGGTCAAGCATAAAGCGTTGGTTAGATAATTTAAAGAGCTCTCAGGAAAGTCTTCAATCTTTCTTCTACTCCTACCAGGGGCTTGGCAATAGTCACATTTCTGTTTCAACTGTGCTAACGCTCTGAGGCTAAACTATTTGAATGAGGTGGGTCGAACATAAAGCATTGCTTAGATAATTTAAAGAGCTCTCAAGAAAGTCTTCAATCTTTCTTCTACTCTTATCAGAGGCTTGGCAATAGTCACATTTTTGTTTCAACTTTGCTAACGCTCTAGCGGATACACAATTAGAACGAGTTGGGTCAAACATAAAGCGTTGGTTAGATAATTTAAAGAGCTCTCAAGAAAATCTTCAATCTTTATTCTACTCCTATCAGGGGCTTGGAAATAGTCACATTTTTGTTTCAACTTTGCTAACGCTCTAGCGGCTAAACTATTGGAACGAGCTGAGTCAAACATAAAACATTGGTTAGATAATTTAAAAAGCTCACAGGAAAGTCTTCAATCTTTCTTGTACATCTACCAGGGGCGTGGCAATGGTCACATTTTTGTTTCACTTTTGATAACGCTCTAGCGGGTAAACTATTTGTACGAGGTGAGTTAAGCATAAAACATTTGTTAGACAATTTAAAGGGCTTTCAGGAAAGTCTTCAATCTTTCTTCTGCTCTAACCAGGTGTTTGGCAATAGTCACATTTTTGTTTCAACTTTGCTAACGCTATCGTGGCGAAACTATTGAAACGAGGTGGGTCAAACATAAAGCATTGGTTAGATAATTTAAAGAGCTCTCAGGAAAGTCTTCAATCTTTATTCTACTCCTATCAGGGGCTTGGAAATAGTCGCATTTTTGTTTCACTTTTATTAATGCTCTAGCGGGTAAACTATTTAAACGAGGTTAGTCAAACATAAAGCATTGGTAAGATAATTTAAAGAGCTCTCAGGAAAGTCTTAAATCTTTTTTCTACTCCTATCAGGGGCTTGGTAATAGTCACATTTTTGTTTCAACTTTGCTAACGCTCTAGCGGCTAAACTATTTAAACGAGGTTAGTCAAACATAAAGCATTGGTTAGATAATTTAAAGAGCTTTCAGAAAAGTCTTCAATCTTTCTTCTACTCCTATCAGGGGCTTGGAAATAGTCACATTTTTGTTTCAACTTTGCTAACGCTCTAGCGGCTAAACTATTGGAACGAGTTGGGTCAAACATAAAGCGTTGGTTAGATAATTTAAAGAGCTCTCAGGAAAGTCTTCAATCTTTATTCTACTCCTATCAGGGGCTTGGAAATAGTCGCATTTTTGTTTCACTTTTATTAATGCTCTAGCGGGTAAACTATTTAAACGAGGTTAGTCAAACATAAAGCATTGGTAAGATAATTTAAAGAGCTCTCAGGAAAGTCTTAAATCTTTTTTCTACTCCTATCAGGGGCTTGGTAATAGTCAAATTTTTGTTTCAACTTTGCTAACGCTCTAGCGGCTAAACTATTGGAACGAGTTGTGTCAAACATAAAGCGTTGGTTAGATAATTTAAAGAGCTCTCAGGAAAGTCTTCAATCTTTATTCTACTCCTATCAGGGGCTTCGAAATAGTCATATTTTTGTTTCACTTTTATTAATGCTCTAGCGGGTAAACTTTTTAAACGAGGTTAGTCGAACATAAAGCATTGGTTAGATAATTTAAAGAGCTGTCAGAAAAGTCTTCAATCTTTCTTCTACTCGTATCAGGGGCTTGGAAATAGTCACATTTTTGTTTCAACTTTGCTAACGCTCTAGCGGCTAAACTATTGGAACGAGGTGGGTCAAACATAAAGCATTGGTTAGATAATTTAAAGAGCTCTTAGGAAAATCTTCACTCTTTCTTCTACTCCTATCAGGGGCTTGGCAATTGTCACATTTTTGTTTCAACTTTGCTAACGCTCTAGCGGGTAAACTATTTAAACGAGCTGAGTCAAACATAAAACATTGGTTAGATAATTTAAAAAGCTCACAGGAAAGTCTTCAATCTTTCTTGTACATCTACCAGGGGCGTGGCAATGGTCACATTTTTGTTTCACTTTTGATAACGCTCTAGCGGGTAAACTATTTGTACGAGGTGAGTTAAGCATAAAACATTTGTTAGACAATTTAAAGGGCTTTCAGGAAAGTCTTCAATCTTTCTTCTGCTCTAACCAGGTGTTTGGCAATAGTCACATTTTTGTTTCAACTTTGCTAACGCTATCGTGGCGAAACTATTGAAACGAGGTGGGTCGAACATAAAGCATTGGTTAGATAATTTAAAGAGCTCTCAGGAAAGTCTTCAATTTTTGTTCTACATCTACTAGGGGCAATAGTCACATTTTTGTTTCTTCTTTGCTAACGCTCTGAGGCTAAACTATTGGAACGAGGTGGGTCAAACATAAAGCATTGGTTAGATAATTTAAAGAGCTCTCAGGAAAGTCTCCAATCTTTCTTCTACTCCTACCAGGCGCTTGGCAATAGTCACATTTTTTTTTCAACTTTGCTAACGCTCTAAGGCTAAACTATTTGAATGAGGTGGGTCGAACATAAAGCATTGGTTAGATAATTTAAACAAATGAGTTGAACCATCTCAATATCGATTGCTAAATGTGTATATACAACAAAATCGACTTTATGCCTAAATATAAGACTATGGAATTATGGCGTTTTGTCAACTTCAGTTCTCTAAAGGAGGTTTATTAACTTAGATATGTTAAACCAGTTATCTGAAGCATTTCGATATCGATTGCGAAATGTGTATATACATAAAATCGACTTTATACCAAAATATAAAATTATAAAATTACGGAATTCTTCTAAATGCACTGCCGTTATACCGCTAAGGCTTTATGTAGACTTCAGTATGCTAAAAAATGTTTATTAACTTAATATGTTAAACTTATGATTTGAAGCATTTCGATATCGATAGCTAAAACAAAAAAATCGACTTTATACCTAAATATAAGATTACGGAATTCTTCTACATGCACTGTCGTTATGCCGCCATGGCTTTATATCACCTTCATTACGTTAAAGAATGTTAACTAACTTAAATATGTTAAACTAATGATTTGAAGATTTTCGATATCGATTGCTAAATGTGTATATAAATATAAGATTACGTAATTCTTCTTAATGCTTTGCCGTTATGCCGTTAAGGCGTTTGTAGACTTCAGTAAGATAAAGAGGGTTAATTAACTTAAATATGTTAAACTAATGATTTGAAGCATTTCGATATCGATTGCTAGATGCGTATATACAACAAAATCGACTTTATTCCCAATTATAAGATTACGGAATTCTTCTACATGCGCTGTCGTTATGCCGCCATGGCTTTATATCACCTTCAATACGTTAAAGAAGGTTAACTAACTTAAATATGTTAAACTAATGATTTGAAGCATTTCAATATCGATTGCTAAATGCGTATGTACAACTAAATCGACTTTATACCTCAATATAAGATAACGGAATTCATATAACAATGCTGCCGTTATGCCGTTATGGCTTTATATCACCTTCAATACGTTAAAGAAGGTTAACTAACTTAAATATGCTAAACCAGTTATCTGATGCATTTCGATATCGATTGCTTAATGTGTAAATACAAGAAAATCGACTTTATACCTAAATATAAGACTACGGAATTCTTCCAAATATACTGTCGTTATGCCGCCATGGCTTTATATCAACTTCAATACCTTAAAGAAGGTTAATTAACATAAATTTGTTAAACTAATGATTTGAAGCATTTCGATATCGATAGCTAAATGTGTATTTAAAAAAAATCGAATTTATACCTAAACATAAGATTACGGAATTCTTCCAAATGTACTGTCGTTATGCCGCCATGTCTTTATGTCACCTTCATTACGTTAAAGAAGGCTAATTAACTTAAATATGTTAAACTAATGATTTGAAGCATTTCGTTATCGATCGCTAAATGTGTATATACAACAAAATCGACTTTATACCTAAATATAAGATAACTTCAGTAAGATAAAGAAGGTTAATTAATTTAAATATGCTAAACGGGTTATTTGAAGCATTTCGATATCGATTGCAAAATGTGTATATAAAAGAAAATCGAATTTATGCCTAAATTTAAGACTACGGAATTCTTCCAAATGCAGTGCCGTTATGGCTTTATGTCAACTTCAGTTCGCTAAAGGAGGTTTATTAACTTAAATATGTTAAACCAGTTATCTGAAGCATTTCCATATCGATTGCGAAATGTATATATACAAGAAAATCGACTTTATACTTAAATATAAAATTAAAACATTACGGAATTCTTCTAAATGCACTGCCGTTATACCGTTAAGGCTTTATATAGACTTCAGTATGCTTAGAAATGTTTATTAACTTAATATGTTAAACTAATGATTTGAAGCATTTCGATATCGATAGCTAAAACTGTATATACAAGAAAATCGACTTTATGCCTAAATATAAGATTACGGAATTCTTCTTAATGCACTGCCGTTATGCCGCCATGGCTATAAGCCAACTTCCGTTCGTTAAAGAAGGTTTATTAACTTAAACTTTGAAGCATTTCGATATCGATTGCTGAATGTGTATATACAAGAAAATCGACCTTATACATAAATATAAGATTACGGAATTCTTCTAAATGCACTGTCGTTATACCGCCATGGTTTTATATCACCTTCATTACGTTAAAGAAGGTTAACGAACTTAAATATGTTAAACGAATGATTTGAAGCATTTCAATATCGATAGCTAAATGTGTATATACAAGAAAATCGACTTTTTACCTAAATATAAGACTACGGAATTCTTCTAAATGCACTGCCGTTATGCCGCCATGGCTTTAAGCCAACTTCCGTTCGTTAAAGAAGGTTTATTAACTTAAATATGTTAAACTAATGATTTGAAGCATTTCGATATCGATAGCTAAAGGCGTATACAAGAAAATCGACTTTTTACCTAATAATAAGTTTACGGAATTCTTCCAAATGTACTGTCGTTATGCCGCCATGGTTTGTATCAACTTCAATACGTTAAAGAAGGTTAATTATTTTAAGTATGTTAAACTAATGGTTTGAAGCATTTCGATATCGACTGCTAAATGTGTAAATACAACAAAATCGACTTTATACCTAAATATAAAATTATAACATTACGGAGTTCTTCTAAATGCACTGCCGCTATACCGTTAGGGCTTTATGTAGACCTCATTAAGCTAAAAAATGTTTATTAACTTAATATGTTAAACTAATGATTTGAAGCATTTCGATATCGATTGCTAAATGTGTATATGCAAAAAAATTCGAATTTATACCTAAATATAAGCCGTTATGCCGCCATGGCTTTGTATCAACTTCAATACGTTAAAGAAGGTTTTTTAACTTAAATATGTTAAACCAGTTATTTGAAGCATTTCGATATCGATTGCTTAATGCATATATACAAGAAAATCGACTTTATACCTAAATATAAGATTACGGAATTCTTCCAAATGTACTGTCGTTATGCCACCATGGCTTTATATCAACTTCAATACGTTAAAAATGGTTAATTAACTTAAATATGTTAAACTAATGGTTTAAAGCTTTTAGATATCGATTGCTAAATGTGTATATACAAAAAAATCTAATTTATACCTAAATATAAGATTACGGATTTCTTCTACATGCACTGCCGTTATGCCGCCATGGCTTTGTGTTAACTTCAGTGCGTTAAAGTAGGTTAGCGAACTTAAATATGTTAAATAATGATTTGAAACATTTCGATATCGCATGCTAAATGTGTATATACAAGAAAATCGACTTTATACATAAATATAAGATTACTGAATTCTTCTAAATGCACTGTCGTTTTGCCGCCATGGCTTTATATCACCTTCATTACGTTAAAGAAGTTTAACGATCTTAAATATGTTAAACGAATGATTTGAAGCATTTCGATATCGATAGCTAAAGGCGTATACAAGAAAATCGACTTTTTACCTAATAATAAGTTTACGGAATTCTTCCAAATGAACTGGTGTTATACCGTTTTGGCTTTATGTAAGCTTCGGTAAGATAACAAAGGTAAATTAACTTAAATATGTTAAACTAATGATTTGAAGCATTTCGATATCGAATGCTAAATGTGTATATACAACAAAATCGACTTTATACATAAATATACGATAACGGAATTCTTCTAAATGCACTGCCGTTATGCCGCCATGGCTTTATATCACCTTCATTACGTTAAAGAAGGTTAACTAACTTAAATATGTTAAACTAATGATTAGAAGCATTTCGATATCGAATGCTAAATGTGTATATACAACAAAATCGATTTTATACCTAAATATAAGATTACGAAATTCTTCCAAATGTACTGTCGTTATGCCGCCATGGCTTTATATCGACTTCAATACGTTAAAGAAGGTTAACGATCTTAAATATGTTAAACGAATGATTTGAAGCATTTCGATATCGATAGCTAAATGAGTATAGAAGAAAATCGACTTTATACCTAAATATAAAATTACGGAATTCTTCCAAATGCACTGCCGTTATACCGTTATGGCTTTACGTAAACTTCAGTAAGAAAAAGAAAGTTAATTAACTTAAATATGTTAAACTAATGATTTGAAGCATCTCGATATCGATTGCTAAATGTGTATATACAACAAAATCGACATTATACCTAAATATAAGTTTACGGAATTCTTCCAAATGCACTGGCGTTATACCGTTATGGCTTTATGTAAACTTCAGTCAGAAAAAGAAGGTTAATTAACTTAAATATGTTAAACTAGTGATTTGAAGCATTTCGTTATCGATTGCTAAATGTGTATATACAAGAAAATCGACTTTATACCTAAATATAAGATTACGGAATTCTTCTAAATGCCCTGCCGTTATGCCGTAATGGCTTTATGCCAACTTCCGTTCGTTAAAGGAGGTTAATTAACTTCTTCTAAATGCACTGCCGTTATACCGTTAAGGCTTTATGTGGACTTCAGTATGCTAAAAAATGTTTATTAACTTAATATGTTAAACTAATGATTTGAAGCATTTCGATATCGATAGCTAAATGTGTATATACAAGAAAATCGACTTTTTACCTAAATATAAGACTACGGAATTCTTCTAAATGCACTGCCGTTATGCCGCCATGGCTTTAAGCCAACTTCCGTTCGTTAAAGAAGGTTTATTAACTTAAATATGTTAAACTAATGATAAATGTGTATATACAACAAAATCGACTTTATACATAAATATACGATAGCGGAATTCTTCTAAATGCACTGTCGTTATGCCGCTATGGCTTTATATCACCTTCATTACGTTAAAGAAGGTTAACGATCTTAAATATGTTAAACGAATGATTTGAAGCATTTCGATATCGATAGCTAAAGGCGTATACAAGAAAATCGACTTTTTACCTAATAATAAGTTTACGGAATTCTTCCAAATGAACTGGTGTTATACCGTTTTGGCTTTATGTAAGCTTCGGTAAGATAACAAAGGTAAATTAACTTAAATATGTTAAACTAATGATTTGAAGCATTTCGATATCGAATGCTAAATGTGTATATACAACAAAATCGACTTTATACATAAATATACGATAACGGAATTCTTCTAAATGCACTGCAGTTATGCCGCCATGGCTTTATATCACCTTCATTACGTTAAAGAAGGTTAACTAACTTAAATATGTTAAACTAATGATTAGAAGCATTTCGATATCGAATGCTAAATGTGTATATACAACAAAATCGATTTTATACCTAAATATAAGATTACGAAATTCTTCCAAATGTACTGTCGTTATGCCGCCATGGCTTTATATCGACTTCAATACGTTAAAGAAGGTAAACGATCTTAAATATGTTAAACGAATGATTTGAAGCATTTCGATATCGATAGCTAAATGAGTATAGAAGAAAATCGACTTTATACCTAAATATAAAATTACGGAATTCTTCCAAATGCACTGCCGTTATACCGTTATGGCTTTACGTAAACTTCAGTAAGAAAAAGAAAGTTAATTAACTTAAATATGTTAAACTAATGATTTGAAGCATCTCGATATCGATTGCTAAATGTGTATATACAACAAAATCGACATTATACCTAAATATAAGTTTACGGAATTCTTCCAAATGGACTGGCGTTATACCGTTATGGCTCTATGTAAACTTCAGTCAGAGAAAGAAGGTTAATTAACTTAAATATGTTAAACTAGTGATTTGAAGCATTTCGTTATCGATTGCTAAATGTGTATATACAAGAAAATCGACTTTATACCTAAATATAAGATTACGGAATTCTTCTAAATGCCCTGCCGTTATGCTGTAATGGCTTTATGCCAACTTCCGTTCGTTAAAGGAGGTTAATTAACTTAAATATGTTAAACTAATGATTTGAAGCATTTCGATATCGATTGCTAAATGTGTATATACAAGAAAATCGACTTTATGCCTAAATATAAGACTATGGAATTATGGCTTTATGTCAACTTCAGTTCGCTAAAGGAGGTTTATTAACTTAATTATGTTAAACCAGTTATCTGAAGAATTTCGATTTCGATTGCGAAACGTGTATATACAAAAAAATCGACTTTATACCTAAATATAAGATTACGGAATTCTTCTAAATGCACTGCCGTTATGCCGCCATGGCTTTAAGCCAATTTCCGTTCGTTAAAGAAGGTTTATTAGCTTAAATATGTTAAACTAATTATTTGAAGCATTTCAATATCGATTGTTAAATGTGTACATACAAGAAAATCGACTTTATACATAAATATAAGACTTCGGAATTCTTCCAAATGTACTGTCGTTATGCCGCCAAGGCTTTATACAGTGCGCGAATTTTGGTTAGCCGCACTCTTGAATTATAAAGAAAATAACTGTACACGCGACAGTTTTAATATTTTTGTTTTTGTAAACAATAGTTGCTAGGTAATATACATATAAAGTAAGCATGCATACAAAAACAAGAGCATAACGGTACTAAAATAGCAAAATCTGAATATTGTCTGACAATTGGTGCGAACTTTGGTTAGCCGCAGTCATATTTTTATCGTTTTTGCGGTAAGTTCTCTGTATTTTTAATATTTTTCTGTGAAGTTTTGTTAACACTTACACTTATTCTATTTGATTATATTCAGTTGACAACAGTGTGATTGAAATGGCTAGACAAAAGTTTTTAAATGATGTGGAAAAGGGGCAAATTAAAATTTTGAAGGAAAATGGTCTTTCTAACAGAGCAATCAGCCGGCAAATCAAAAGATCAGAGAAAGTCGTGAGCAATTTTCTGAGATTAGGAGATAAATATGGCATATCCAATAAAAATTCAAGGAGGAATACCAAGATAACTCGCCGGCAAGTTAATATTATTAAAGAAGAAGCTACTAAAAATCGCTTGAGTGCCTCTAAAATAGTAGCAAAATTAAATCTCCCAATTGGAAAAAGAAGAGTTCAGAAGATTTTAGCTGCAGACAGATACATAAAGTGGAAAAAGCAATTAAAAAAACCACAACTTACGCATGTCCATAAAGTAGCCAGACTTAAATTTGTAAAGGAGCATATGAGTTGGACCGATTACTCGCACGATGTTATTTTTTCTGATGAAAAAAAGTTTAATTTAGACGGACCTGATGGGTTCAGTTATTACTGGCATGATCTGCGCGAAAATAATCCTCCCAGAATGAGCCGTAATTTCGGGGGTGGATCTGTGATGGTATGGGGTGGGTTCTCCTACCATGGAAAGCTCAAACTATGTTTTATTACGACGAAAATGGATTCAGAAAAATATATTGAGATGTTGGATGATGTGCTCATTGAGTATTTGGAGGATAACGTCGAAGTTACGTTTACCTTTCAGCAGGACAATGCCAGCATCCACGTTTCCAAGAAGGCAAAAGAATTTTTTGCTTCGCGCTCTATACCGTTGCTAGAATGGCCAGCCCGAAGTCCGGATTTAAACCATATTGAAAATGTTTGGGGCATAATTGCAAGGATTGTGTATGCGAATGGGCGTCAGTACTTAGCCACGCAGGAGCTAAAAACAGCAATTTTGCAGGCGTGGCTGGACCTGGACAGAGGTACACTGCAAAAGTTAATTGACTCGATCCCAGCCAGAATTTTCCAAGTAATTAATAAGAATGGGGGTGCAACTTCGTACTAAGAGCGCAAAATTTGCTAAACTTTTGTGAAAACCTCTAATTATCAAATTTTTTTGTAATGCGGCTAAGTAAAGTTCGCGTAGAGTTACGTTGTATTTTCAATATTTTAACTTTTTTGTTTCTGTAATACATTTGAAATGTAAAAATATTTTCTCTTCTCTTTCCCAATAAAGAAGTATTTTGAAAAGTTCTAAATTCAGTTACTTTTGACAATAACTCTTATGTTAAACCACCAAGAAGCATGTGCGGCTAACCAAAGTTCGCGCACTGTATCGACTTCGATACGTTAAAGAAGGTTAACTAACTTAAATATGTTAAACTAATGATTTGAAGATTTGCGATATCGATTGCTAAATGCGTAAATACAAGAAAATCGACTATATACCTAAATATAAGATTACGGAATTCTTCTACATGCACTGTCGTAATGCCGCCATGGCTTTATATCACCTTCATTACGTTAAAGAAGGTTAATTAACTTAAATATGTTAAACTAATGATTTGAAGCATTTCGATATCGATTGCTAAATGTGTATATACAACAAAATCGACTTTATACCTAAATATAAGATTACGAAATTCTTCCAAGTGTACTGTCGTTAGGCCGCCATGGCTTTATATCGACTTCAATACGTTAAAGAAGGTTAATTAACTTAAATATGTTAAACTAATGATTTGAACCATCTCGATATCGATCGCTAGATGTCTATATACAACAAAATTGAATTTATACCCAAATATAAGATTACGGAATTCTTCTAAATGCACTGTCATTATGCCGCCATGGCTTTATATCACCTTCATTACGTTAAAGAAGGTTAACTAACTTAAATATGTTAAACTAATTATTTGAAGCATTTCAATATCGATTGCTAAATGTGTATGTACAACAAAATCGACTTTATACCTAAATGTAAGATAACGGAATTCATATAAATGTACTGCCGTTATACCGTTATGGCTTTATGTAAACTTTAGTAAGATAAAGAAGGTTAATTAACATAAATATGCTAAACCAGTTATCTGATGCATTTCGATATCAATTGCTTAATGTGTAAATACAAGAAACTCGACTTTATACCTAAATATAAGATTACGGAATTCTTCCAAATGCACTGCCGTTATACCGTTATGGCTTTATGTACACTTCAGTGAGAAAAATAAGGTTAATTAACTTAAGTATGTTAAACTAATGAGTTGAACCATCTCGGTATCGATTGCTTATGTGTATATACAACAAAATCGACTTTATACCTAAATATAAGACTACGGAATTCTTCCACATGCACTGCCGTTATGCCGCCATGGCTTTATATCAACTTCAATACGTTAAAGAAGGTAAATTAACTTAAATATGTTAAACTAATGAGTTGAACCATCTCGATATCGATTGCAAAATGTGTATATAAAAGAAAATCGAATCCGTGCCTAAATTTAAGACTACGGAATTCTTCCAAATGCAGTGCCGTTATGGCTTTATGTCAACTTCAGTTCGCTAAAGGAGGTTTATTAACTTAAATATGTTAAACCAGTTATCTGAAGCATTTCCATATCGATTGCGAAATGTATATATACAAGAAAATCGACTTTATACTTAAATATAAAATTAAAACATTACGGAATTCTTCTAAATGCACTGCCGTTATACCGTTAAGGCTTTATGTGGACTTCAGTATGCTAAAAAATGTTTATTAACTTAATATGTTAAACTAATGATTTGAAGCATTTCGATATCGATAGCTAAATGTGTATATACAAGAAAATCGACTTTTTACCTAAATATAAGACTACGGAATTCTTCTAAATGCACTGCCGTTATGCCGCCATGGCTTTAAGCCAACTTCCGTTCGTTAAAGAAGGTTTATTAACTTAAATATGTTAAACTAATGATAAATGTGTATATACAACAAAATCGACTTTATACATAAATATACGATAGCGGAATTCTTCTAAATGCACTGTCGTTATGCCGCTATGGCTTTATATCACCTTCATTACGTTAAAGAAGGTTAACGAACTTAAATATGTTAAATAATGATTTGAAACATTTCGATATCGATTGCTAAATGTGTATATACAAGAAAATCGACTTTATACATAAATATAAGATTACTGAATTCTTCTAAATGCACTGTCGTTATGCCGCCATGGCTTTATATCACCTTCATTACGTTAAAGAAGTTTAACGATCTTAAATATGTTAAACAAATGATTTGAAGCATTTCGATATCGATAGCTAAAGGCGTATACAAGAAAATCGACTTTTTACCTAATAATAAGTTTACGGAATTCTTCCAAATGAACTGGTGTTATACCGTTTTGGCTTTATGTAAGCTTCGGTAAGATAACAAAGGTAAATTAACTTAAATATGTTAAACTAATGATTTGAAGCATTTCGATATCGAATGCTAAATGTGTATATACAACAAAATCGACTTTATACATAAATATACGATAACGGAATTCTTCTAAATGCACTGCAGTTATGCCGCCATGGCTTTATATCACCTTCATTACGTTAAAGAAGGTTAACTAACTTAAATATGTTAAACTAATGATTAGAAGCATTTCGATATCGAATGCTAAATGTGTATATACAACAAAATCGATTTTATACCTAAATATAAGATTACGAAATTCTTCCAAATGTACTGTCGTTATGCCGCCATGGCTTTATATCGACTTCAATACGTTAAAGAAGGTTAACGATCTTAAATATGTTAAACGAATGATTTGAAGCATTTCGATATCGATAGCTAAATGAGTATAGAAGAAAATCGACTTTATACCTAAATATAAAATTACGGAATTCTTCCAAATGCACTGCCGTTATACCGTTATGGCTTTACGTAAACTTCAGTAAGAAAAAGAAAGTTAATTAACTTAAATATGTTAAACTAATGATTTGAAGCATCTCGATATCGATTGCTAAATGTGTATATACAAGAAAATCGACTTTATACCTAAATATAAGATTACGGAATTCTTCTAAATGCCCTGCCGTTATGCCGTAATGGCTTTATGCCAACTTCCGTTCGTTAAAGGAGGTTAATTAACTTAAATATGTTAAACTAATGATTTGAAGCATTTCGATATCGATTGCTAAATGTGTATATACAAGAAAATCGACTTTATGCCTAAATATAAGACTATGGAATTATGGCTTTATGTCAACTTCAGTTCGCTAAAGGAGGTTTATTAACTTAATTATGTTAAACCAGTTATCTGAAGAATTTCGATTTCGATTGCGAAACGTGTATATACAAGAAAATCGACTTTATACCTAAATATAAAATTATAATATTACGGAATTCTTCTAAATGCACTGCCGTTATACCGTTAAGGCTTTATGTAGACTTCAGTATGCTAAAAAATGTTTATTAACTTAATATGTTAAACTTATGATTTGAAGCATTTCGATATCGATAGCTAAATGTGTATAAACAAAAAAATCGGCTTTATACCTAAATATAAGATTACGGAATTCTTCTAAATGCACTGCCGTTATGCCGCCATGGCTTTAAGCCAACTTCCGTTCGTTAAAGAAGGTTTATTAGCTTAAATATGTTAAACTAATTATTTGAAGCATTTCGATATCGATTGTTAAATGTGTACATACAAGAAAATCGACTTTATACATAAATATAAGACTTCGGAATTCTTCCAAATGTACTGTCGTTATGCCGCCAAGGCTTTATATCGACTTCAATACGTTAAAGAAGGTTAATTAACTTAAATATGCTAAACTGATTTGAAGCACTTCGATATCGATTGCTAAATGCGTATATACAAAAAAATCGACTTTATAACTAAAAATAAGATTACGGAATTCTTCTAAATGCACTGTCGTTATGCCGCCATGGCTTTATATCACCTTCATTACGTTAAAGAAGGTTAACTAACTTAAATATGTTAAACTAATGATTTGAAGATTTGCGATATCGATTGCTAAATGCGTAAATACAAGAAAATCGACTATATACCTAAATATTAGTTTACGGAATTCTTCTACATGCACTGTCGTAATGCCGCCATGGCTTTATATTACCTTCATTACGTTAAAGAAGGTTAATTAACTTAAATATGTTAAACTAATGATTTGAAGCATTTCGATATCGATTGCTAAATGTGTATATACAACAAAATCGACTTTATACCTAAATATAAGATTACGAAATTCTTCCAAATGTACTGTCGTTAGGCCGCCATGGCTTTATATCGACTTCAATACGTTAAAGAAGGTTAATTAACTTAAATATGTTAAACTAATGATTTGAACCATCTCGATATCGATCGCTAGATGTGTATATACAACAAAATCGAATTTATACCCAAATATAAGATTACGGAATTCTTCTAAATGCACTGTCGTTATGCCGCCATGGCTTTATATCGCCTTCATTACGTTAA
Source organism: Bactrocera correcta (assembly GCA_027475135.1). Taxonomy (NCBI): domain Eukaryota; kingdom Metazoa; phylum Arthropoda; class Insecta; order Diptera; family Tephritidae; genus Bactrocera; species Bactrocera correcta. The sequence continues at coordinate 1,176 of JAPZAG010001661.1, read as the reverse complement.
AGAAGGTTAACTAACTTAAATATGTTAAACTAATTATTTGAAGCATTTCAATATCGATTGCTAAATGTGTATGTACAACCAAATCGACTTTATACCTAAATGTAAGATAACGGAATTCATATAAATGTACTGCCGTTATACCGTTATGGCTTTATGTAAACTTTAGTAAGATAAAGAAGGTTAATTAACATAAATATGCTAAATGCTATGATGCATTTCGATATCAATTGCTTAATGTGTAAATACAAGAAACTCGACTTTATACCTAAATATAAGATTACGGAATTCTTCCAAATGCACTGCCGTTATACCGTTATGGCTTTATGTACACTTCAGTGAGAAAAATAAGGTTAATTAACTTAAGTATGTTAAACTAATGAGTTGAACCATCTCGGTATCGATTGCTTATGTGTATATACAACAAAATCGACTTTATACCTAAATATAAGACTACGGAATTCTTCTACATGCACTGCCGTTATGCCGCCATGGCTTTATATCAACTTCAATACGTTAAAGAAGGTAAATTAACTTAAATATGTTAAACTAATGAGTTGAACCATCTCGATATCGATTGCAAAATGTGTATATAAAAGAAAATCGAATCTATGCCTAAATTTAAGACTACGGAATTCTTCCAAATGCAGTGCCGTTATGGCTTTATGTCAACTTCAGTTCGCTAAAGGAGGTTTATTAACTTAAATATGTTAAACCAGTTATCTGAAGCATTTCCATATCGATTGCGAAATGTATATATACAAGAAAATCGACTTTATACTTAAATATAAAATTATAACATTACGGAATTCTTCTAAATGCACTGCCGTTATACCGTTAAGGCTTTATGTGGACTTCAGTATGCTTAAAAATGTTTATTAACTTAATATGTTAAACTAATGATTTGAAGCATTTCGATATCGATAGCTAAAACTGTATATACAAGAAAATCGACTTTATGCCTAAATATAAGATTACGGAATTCTTCTAAATGCACTGCCGTTATGCCGCCATGGCTATAAGCCAACTTCCGTTCGTTAAAGAAGGTTTATTAACTTAAACTTTGAAGCATCTCGATATCGATTGCTGAATGTGTATATACAAGAAAATCGACCTTATACATAAATATAAGATTACGGAATTCTTCTAAATGCACTGCCGTTATACCGTTATGGCTTT
>JAPZAG010001660.1:0-27980 GCA_027475135.1 Bactrocera correcta | reverse complement strand
AGCATTCACCGTATTCACCAGATTTGGCCCCCAGCGACTTTTGTTTGTTTCCAGAACTCAAAAAACTTATGTGTTACAAGCGTTTTTAATCAAATGAAGAGGTCAAAGCGACTGTTGAAGCGTGTGGTATATATAACCTCATTTCCCTCTCGCTTAGTTTTAGGTGCTAAGTACAACCGTTAGGTGAACTAAACTATAATACTATGTAGAAACATGTTGTAAAAAATATAGAAAGTACAAACGTTTACTTGTTTACTAAGCCCAAATATGTGGCAGCAGATTATATTAATTGACATCTTATTACCAAAAGCAAAGGATGCGTCTTAGCCGCGCATTTACTTGTTCATTAAACTCATGTGGAGAGAGCTCACATCAAGTAAAGCGACTAACATGGAAATAAATAAAATAAAGATAAATAAATAATTCTAAATTTTGCATTGGCAACAATGTTCCGTTAAACAACATGGTCATGAAGTCAGTGTGGTAGGATAGTACTGGTTCCAATCAAAAATCCTTATAGCGTTAACCGTTAAACTTGATTGAGTACATACGAGGTGTGTTCAAAAAGTATAGCGAATTTTGTGTTTTTTCAAAAATTATTTATTTATTCATGAATATCTATTTTGTCCCCTTCAAAGTAATCGCCATGAGATATTATACACTTGTGCCAACAATTTTTCCAATCTTCGAAGCTCTTCAAAAAATCATTTTTTTTTTTCTTCTTCAGCTCCTTCTTCGATGCCGTCTTTATCTCGTCAAGAGAAGCATAACGTCGTCCTTTCATGGGCCTCTTTAGTTTAAGGAACAAGAAAAAGTCACAGGGGGCCAGATCTGGGGAATACGGTGGCTGCGGCATCATTAGTGTGTTGTTTTTGGCCAAACAGTCGCGCACAAGCAACGATGTGTGTAAGCAGGGGCGTTATCGTAATACAAAAGCCAATTTTTGTTCTTCCACAAATCCGGGCGTTTCTGGCGGATTGCTTCGCGCAAATTGCGCATAACTTGCAGGTAATATTTCTTATTGACCGTTCTTCCCTGTGGCAAGAACTCATGATGCACCACGCCCCTGCAATCGAAGACAACTTTCAGTTACGATTCGCGATACTTTTTGAACACACCTCGTATACATTCGTTCATATCCAATTAAATATAAAATCAATTAAATGTATTCACACAGCCTATAGCGTGGGATTTCCATCCTAAACAACATATGTCATGAAAGAAAGACAAATAGCTAAGCATTCTCCACAAATAATTTATTCCTAATTTCCATCTATAAATAAATAAAGAATTGTAGCAATGCTTTAAACAGCTGTCAAAAGATTACCTACAATTTGTGAAGATTCTCAATTTCAGGCCAATGCCAACATTAAACCCTACCGATTTAAGAGGATCTAACATTCAAACAATTAATCTCACCAACGCAGACAACAAAAGATTTAAGCTGCAAACTTGATTGCTTAATGTAAAACAAAACACCTACATAAAATTAGTGAATGCAACTCCAAATAACAAATGACACAACACAATGCCCCACAGTAAATGTTTGTTATCTATAAAATGTAAAAGCAAAAAAATTAGGTTTTTAGACAGCAGCCGTCATATTATTTTTAACTAATGTTACGAAAGAGAGAAGAACAAAAACGGTTCTTGTTATGTGTAGATAAGTTCGCGTGTATCATTGTTTTGTGGCGACGGTGGCAATGACACCCATTTTTCTTCTACTTAACTTGTTAATGTACTAATGTTACTTAGGCCCATATAGCTCGTGGCATCAAATTAATTACGAGAAAGTTGAAATGCATTTACACATATATGCCATAACGGTTTATTGGTTATGGAAACTCATCCAAATATCTATTGAGTTTTACTTGCTGTTTTATGGTCAAGTCAAATCGAATTGTTACATTGCCTTTACTATTGCTGCTTTTAGCATATATGAGCCGCTCATTGTCAATGCACACATCGATTAACTCCACTCTTTGAAAAATCTTAAATTTAAGTGTCAAAGCCTTTGGTATAGTCATAACTTTTTTATATTTATAATAACTTTCCTGAATAATAAATAATAGCACCGTTAAATGGCAAATATTTTCGGCAACTGAATAAAAAGTAATTTATTTCAGAAGCCATTTCGATTAACTCCATATTCTAATATAAATCGTTACAGTAACGCCGTAGCTGTTCTGGCCATACATCGACGCTTATTTGTTTTCAAACAGCCGAAGATGCTCTCAATTGGTAGTTAGTATAGCACTGATCACGCATGCTGAATATTACTGTTAACTTCTTAGTCTTTCCAACATTACTCCTAGATTTTTTTTTTAAGAAATACATATTATACCGTTATAATCAAGATGAGTGAGACTAATAATGTGAGTGAGGAAAGCAGTGTTGGATCTACAATACGTTTTATAAACAGAAATTCTGGGTTAAGAAGACGTTTATCGTTTTCCTCGAATTCATCGGATTGCAATAGTACAAACCCAATAAACACATTGATTGGGAGAAAATTAAGTCGTAATCCTGTTAAATGAATACGAAATTTACAAAAGCATAACAGGATAAAAGGTTTTGCATACAGGAATAGGGGAGGAAAATTAATACCTGCAAAACATTTGTCGTTAGACAAGGCAAATGCCGTCAAAATTGCTATCAAAAAATTATTTCGGACCAGAGAGAGGCTGCCATGAAAGAGTTTTATAGTTTGCATAGGCAACTTGACCATATATTTTTTTAAGAGATTGAATAAAAAGAAGTCGCCCTACGAATTAAACTAAAGAACGAAGATCACATTCGTTTACATATTACTTTCGAAAAGAAGGTCTTGATATTACCGGTTATAAGAAATATTTTAGAGACACTTATCAGGTGAGTGACGGGAGGATATACGATTGTTGTTCTAAAGAACAAGTTACAATTTTGGTTGATAAGCGCAAAGGTCGCGTTGCAAGCAATAAAATAGATAATACAAATGTTATAAAGCATATAAAGTCATTTCTAGCCTACCGCAGTCACTATACCAGGGCTCATAACCCAAGACGACAATATTTAAATCCTTACATATATACAAAAAAGATGTATGAACTATACGTCACAGAATGTGAAAAGAAAAACGTAGCACCAGTGAAAGAAAAATATTACTATAATGTGTTCTCAACAAAATGTAATTTACATTTTAAACAATCATCAAAGGAATATTAAAACCGTCTTAAGTTTATTGAAACTTGTTCAATGCCGCTAACATAAAGCTACTATAAATTGATAACGAAATTTCCAATATTTACAACTTTATGGAAAAGGTGTGAAAAAATGTGTAATAACTAATTTTCTATGTAATAAAAACTTAAAAATGAAAAGACTAAATTTAACTTTATTACTTTTTTCAGTTGCCAAATAAAAACTGTAACATTACTGACGATTATTTTTGGCCACATTATAAATTTGAATTCATATCACCAGAGGAATTTTTAAAAACAATATACATTACATCATCGTGTTTCTCAACTTTTTGTTTTATGGAGTTAATCGTTGCGCGCACTGAGTGGCTCATATATACATATAACATATATGTATATACATACATATGTATAACTATTTATATTTATATTATATTAACATATTTTATGAAAAGCTTCTGCTGATTTTACCTCGAGAAATTCAGTTACAGTTTTTCTTTTAAAATATTTATTTACCAAAATTATTTTTACTACTAATATAATTACCTTTCTGGCTTCAGAAATGAAAATTTTGAAAAGCTTTTTTTATAATTTCAAAGATGCGAATTGTGTACATCAAAAAATTCTTAATTCTCAATTAAGAAATAAATAGCGAAATTTCATGAATTGGATATTCTTATATTTTCTTTCGTTGTAATCCCCCAATCTTGACTTTTATCTTCTGTATTGAGCTATTGACGGTTACGTTCTCACTGGCGCAATTTTTGAAGATATAAATCGATGATTCCACCAGCCACAATGAATCATTTCAGGTTGCTCTTCGTCCAAAATGCGGCAATTTTGCTTGTCTATATACCTATTGGGCTAGAAATGAGCCTCATCGTTGACCAAAATTTGGCTCGAAAACATCGGAAATTCTTCAATTTAAGATCTCGACGTAAAATGCATCAAGTCCTTCCATATGTCAGTTCGAGTTGCTGCGAACGGTGCCGAATCAACTCTCGACGGCCCTAGTGTACACTCTCAGCTACGGCATGCTGAACATGATCTAGTTGGTCGAATGTTATTCAATAATAAATGTTTGGCCTCTAGGTGGTGATGGTGTTGCAAATAGTATGCTCAGTAGGCCGATTATTTTGACCATAAATTGAGCGAAGCGCACGAAACAAATTATTTACAGAACGTGAATTTTCGTAATAAAGTTGACCGATTTGTAAACGTTGTCTCTGAACAAAAATATTAAATATAGAAAAAATTACCTATACTTGGATCACCCGTTGTATGGATTATACTGATTGTTGCTGTTGTTTTGTTTTTTTAACAAACCATGTGCAACCGGCAGTCGCATTGCTAGGCATAGCGCTAATTTTTAGACGATGGGCGAACGACCCACAAACATTCATAACAAAACAAAACAGAACATGTAACATAATGAAAAATAGCAAAATAGCTACAGGGTTGAGAGAAAGATTAACATGGTTTGAGATCAGCTCATCTTGACAACAACGCAATAAATATATAATGCTAGTCCCAAATTCTTAGGTTTAGTTGTGTACAAAAAATATTCGACAAAATATCATTAAAATGGGCCAAGAAGATACCAAGGTATAAGGTTATTTGCAATGTTAAAAATACTTCTTTACTGAAGGGATATACGAAATACTACAGAGAAAATGACGATATTATATTAATACCTTAACAGCAATAAAACCACCAAAAACAAAAATTTAGAGTAAGTAGTTACAAGTGTACTAATCTAAACCGCTCCATAAGTGCATTAGAAAACTGTCAAAGGTGCTATTACGGCTTATCAAGATTTTGCAAAAACGTCATCATCATCTTTTGGCGCTACAGCTCCTTGCGAGCTTTCGCCAGAAGTAAATGAGTTCTCCAAACATCTCGGTCATTTAAAGTTTTCTTATAATTATATATGCCAACTTTTTCACGTCTTCCTCGAGTTCATCAATTCTTCTTGATCGCGGTCATTCCCTTGATTTAGAGATGAATGCTGTGGCCTCTATATTTTTTCTTGATATCCGTTCTCGTTATATAGGTATTGCCGAGCTGTTTTAGTCGCTGCGCTTTGATAAAGCGTATGACACTTTTTTACCTTTTATAATCTGACCAAGATCATCGTTCCAACTTATATATCCAACTCGCCATTATCCAAATATTTTTTTAGAATCTTTAGGATTTTTCTTTCGTAGACATGTAGGTTGGTTTCGTTTGTTTCTTCGAAAGTTTTGGACAGCGCGTGGATGTTTTTGCTGACAGCACAGCATTAGTTGAATACTGTCGATGCTAGTGTATGTTGTTGTCTTACTCCAAACTTAATTCTGAAAGATTCGAACTTACCGTTTTGTATAATTTTGATGCAGTTTTGAGTAAATACATCAATATAATTCCAATAAATTTTTCCAGTATTTAGAATTTCCGAAATATTGCTTGGATAATCATTTGTTAATGCTACCGAATGCTTGTTTATTCCATGGATTGTTTGAGGGTAAAAATACGTCTACTACTGACCTTTTGGGTCTAAGCCCACATTGATACCCAGGAGAGATTTTTTCACAATCCTTGCAAATATTTCTTATACTGTATTGAGAAATTCTGAGGTAATTTTTGAAGTTTCATTTATCTTTTTTTTTTTGTTTTTTGAAAATGGGAATTATTATTACTGTATTTCAATCTTCTGGCAGGAATTCATTGTTCCAGATCAATGCCGCCAGTTGGCGAATTCTTTCAATGAACAGGATGCTCACATATCTTATGGGTTCAACGATTATATTATCCTCCCCAGGCAACTTGAAGTTGTTATGTGTTTGATCGTATCTCTCATTGATGTCTGTTGCTCATTGGTGAAGTCAGACACTGCGTGGTTTAGGAGCACTATGTTCACATCCGTTTGAAAATCAAACTCGCCAGCATTAAACACCTCTCTGAAGTGCTCAGATCATATTCCTATTATTTTCTTTTTATTTTTACCTATATTTACTCTCTCAATTATAGTGGTGGTTGAAATCCTTGTTTTTATACCTTAATTTTTCAAAAAAGTTTTCAGGATTGCAGTATTACCCTCACCAAATTCTGATCACTGACGCTGTTGGGATGTCTGAGACTACACACGTCGGTTTGCAGCCTTTTCTTCGGCGATTGATAAAAACCATTATTGTATTTTCTTGTGAGGAAACGCAGTATTCGCAATGAATGTGTTGTGCAATGCTCAAAATTACCGATACGTCTGCCGTTCTTGGATGGTTTTTCACTGAGTCTTTAACGGCAATATTTTTTTTGCAACTTTCGATGCCTACTTTGGCATTTAAGTCACCTAGGATGATAGCTGTGTCATATTTATTTATATTGTTGTATGTGTCTTCTAGTCAAGAAATCAGTGCCATACAATTTGTTTTTTGAGATTTTCACCAAAGCTCTTCTCACATTTTGAAAGTACCGCAGGCACTTCATTTACCCTGGTATTTGTATTCCATGAGCCGAGTTTCCATTCATTATCCTTTTTTCCCGTGTTTCGGTTGTCAACGTTGTTTTGAGTTGTTTGCCGAGGCACTTGTGCTGTTTCTATGACAAATAATAACCACCGTGTGAGTTGCATCCTTTTGTCAACAAAATCAAATTCCAGCACCATGATAGCTTGTTATACCTTCACCTGTTAGGTTACAATTTCTTCTTAGAAGGTGGATATTAGGGTTATGCAGTCCATAATTGGTTGTCAGAGCATCTTTTGTTGAAGAAAGGAAAGTAAAAGATATTACAACATATGACAGAAGTCGAACGAAAACAGACATTCTCCTAACTTTTGTGGTTTATATTACATTCGAATTGCTGTTGACAATTGGTATTCAGACTACCACTAAAGATCATGATGACATTCCTCTTATAACACATTTGTGGCAGCAACAAAATATGACAATTGTAAGTCAGTTACAGTTGATTTAGGTTTCGTTAAAGGCGACGCCTCTCAGCGACTCAAGTGATTGCATTGAAAGCATGAAAGCACAGTGGCAGACAACCACTCACGAGGTATTTCATTTTCATTTGTCGCATATTTCGCAATGCAGGTTTTCAATTTCTTTCGTTGCATTTTCTTTTGGGTTTTGTACCGTTCCTTTCCAATATTTAATTTCTTTTGTATGTTTTTGTGTGTTTATTAACTATGACGTAGGGAAAATGTGTCAAGCAACTTTCTTTTGCAAAGCACATAAAATGCCAGAATCTCAATAGAAAATGACCAGCTATTGGCGCCACGACTGAGCTTGGCATCTAATTTCAGCATTTCAACAACTCATGAGCAAGAAAGTGAGCTTTCTTAATTGCAAAGGAAATGAGAGAAGCAATAAAAATTAATGGTAGCATTGAAATTGAGAAAAAATATCAGAAATTCTTTCCGAGAAAATGCATGTCGCTTCTTACTTAAAAACAAGAAAAACGTTAATTTCGTGTACACCGATGCTGTAATACCCTTCACAAATAGGAGAAATTCCACACAATGATTGGAATTTGAGCGATCAGTTTGTGAGGCAGCAATATGCTATGGTGGTTCGATCTAAACCATTTGTTCAGATATTGTATCGCTGGGTAGGAGAATAACCCTAGCCAAATGCCTTCAATATATTTCGTCGCATTAAATTTTTTTCTCGTACAAGCACTTGATTCTGATGATTCAGTTTGTTAGTCAGTTTGGCAGAAATGGACGTATGTAAAATTTCAGATCGATATATCAAAAACTGAAAGACTAGTTGGTGTATGTACAGACTGACGAACGGTCATAGCGCGACTTAGCTTGTCATGGTATTCATTTATATAAATATTTCCAAAGGTCTTCGACGCTTTTACCCTGTTTAAGGCATATTGACAGCTCGTTGCAAAAGTAGGTTGTAAAGAAAAGACTTTAGTGACGAACTTGTGCCAAATTAGTATGTGCTTATTTACTCAACCCAAATAAATGTCTGTATCAGCTTAGATGGTCCTGAGCGTAAACAAAATTTCGCAGATTATGTTGCAGAGTTAAATGAAGGATATTTTGCCCTTGAAATAAACATCTTTATTTATCATTATTTTATGTCGGTTTGAATTTTATGTAACACATATCATTTATCAGCGTAACAGTTGAATTGCGCCTAAACAGTGCTTATTTATAAATTGGTTCTTTACTTCTTAATAGTTGAATAAAAAACCACGAAAAATGTAAAAAAAAAAAATGTTAACTCACCAAGTTAAGATAACCAAGCAATAATAAATTTAGATTGATTTCCCACTGATCAACTTCTTTATTACTCACCTGTCCATATAAATTAAAACTTTTAACAAGGTATACCACTTCTAACAAAAATGCATTTATTTTCCAAATCATAATTTTATCATAAAAAGTGATCTAACCATTTTCTATTTTCATGTACAAATCTTAAAGATTTACTTTGCTTTATTAGCCATTGTCGGTTGAGCCACGTTTATTTTAAAATAAGTGCCGTTATATGCTATTTAATGAAGGATATCTCTATCTTCTAACACACAAATTAGCGGATGAAAATTGCACTTTTCGCGACAGCCAGACACAAGTCATCCACTTGCATGTACGTAGGTGTCGACCAGAATTTGATAAGTGGAGCTGGTTGTTGGATGCTACGCTGCCAACTTTCCACTCGCCTCCCACTTGCCACCAAGCTGCAGACCGCCAACCGGAGCTGAGGTTGCCGACGCGTGCATGTCTTAATGTTACCAATTGGCAACGTGTGGGTTGGCGTGTGGCACACCCTGTCATTATATAGCACCAGCACAACAACAATGGACAAGAGTAGAGCCACGAAATTACTGCAAAACATTTTGCGAGCGGCGCTTTCTGTACTCACTCTCGCTTTCATCAAAATCACGCATATATGTTTGTATGTGAAGTCTTTCCTGTCATATCAAAAGCTTATTACGCTTAAAGTCTTAGTTAAAGTTTATATCGCTTGAAGTAGGAGGCGTTCAAGGAAAATATTTATGACTTTTGCAATTTTTCATCGAAGAGCGTTTCGCTTTGGGAACTTTTGCAAAAATCAAAAAACGAGATTGGCTATTGATTATTGCTTGCCGCTTGTCGCTATAGCAATTGTTTGGCTTTTGACTACCTAAACGTTACGAAATAATTAAACGATAAGCCAACTTATGAAAAAAGAATTATTGAGGATAAATAAATTAAACATGTACCGCTATTTTTCAATTTCTTACGACAAAACTTCGTTTGCAAGCAAGCGAGTTGAATAAAAACCACCAAACCGCTGCACAAAGCCACAGTGCAGACAGTTTAATTTAAAGATCATCAAAAGCACTCAGTAAACTAAGAAAGTAAGTAAGTTGACTGTCAGTAATTCTTAATTGAAACTTTTGCATAATTTTCTAGCATTGATTTTCTTTCCATCATAAATGCCTACTCAATTTAGGATTCCATTCAATCTTAAAATGTTTCCCAAAGATCAATGGTAAGCGGCAACAATTATTGGATCATTTGCACTTAACCTAAAAACCAAAGTTAACTTGCACGAAATTTCATATGCGTTTTTATACTCTTGCAACCTGGTGCTAGATGGGCGTAATCGAACCACCGCCACGCCCACAAATTAACCAAAACTTATAAAATGTCATAACTAAGCACTACATTAAGATATAAAGCTGTAGTTTGATACAAGAGATCGCAGTAGTAAGGGCCGGCTGTGGGCAAAAAATTGTTAAAAAGTGGCCGTGGACTCGCCCTATCATAACTTTAATAAACACATCTTATATAACAATCAAATTTGAAAATGGATGAAATCGGAAGATAACCCCGCTCACTACCCATAAAACGGTACTAATCAAATTTACTGAAAGGGCAATAAATCAATAGGTAACTATGTCAAAGACATTAAATTTAACTCCCGAGAAGCCTTCATGAGAGCCGTGTGAAAATTGGACGATGGCCGTGGCACCGCCCCCTTTTTGGGTAAAACCCATAACTCGGGACATTACCGGCCGATTTCATATTCATATGTCAGATTGTGAAAATGGATGAAACCAGACAACAACCACGCCTACTTTTCAGTACACAAATCAAGAAACAATTGATATAACGGGCTAAAACTTTGACTAATAATTCCTTTAAAAAATGCCACCTTATGCCCAAAAATTGCTCAAATCCAAGCAAAACTGTTCAAGCCCCTGTATCGAATTTGTGGAAACCGTTTTTATAGTTGATTTTTGACCGAAAATATCAGTCAATGCGTGAGGTATGCAACTGAAATTCAGACAGAAAATTTTCCTAATAATAGTATTGCTATGTACAAAAGTAAAGATGAATCGGGTCAATACTTTCCTGAGCCCCTATATCTTCTTCTTCTTCTTTACTGGCGTAGACACCACTTACGCGATTATAGCAGCGTCTATAACAGCGCGTCAGTCGTTTCTTCTCTTCGCTGCGTGGCGCCAACTGGATATTCCAAGCGAAGCTAGGTCCTTCTCCACCCGGTCCTTCCAACGGAGTGGAGGTCTTCCTCTTCCTCTGCTTCCCGCGGCGGGTACTGCGTCGAATACTTTCAGAGCTGGAGTGTTTTCATCCATTCGGACAACATGACCTCACCAGCGTATGTCAGTGTCTTCGTATATCTCGAACAGATCATCGTTCCATCGAATGCGATATTCGTCGTGGCCAACGCGGAAAGGACCATAAATCTTTCGCAGAACCTTTCTCTCGAAAACTCGTAATGCCGACTCATCGGTTGTTGTCATCGTCCAAGCCTCTGCACCATATAGCAGGACGGGAATTATGAGCGACTTATAGAGTTCGGCTTTTGTTCGTCGAGAGAGGACTTTACTTTTCAATTGCCTACTCAGTCCGAAGTAGCACCTGTTGGCAAGAGTAATCCTGCGTTGGATTTCCAGTCTGACATTGTTGGTGGTGTTAATGCTGGTTCCTAAATAGACAAAATTACCTACAACTTCAAAGTTATGACTGTCAACAGTGACGTAAGAGCCATGTCGCGAGTGCGACGACTGTTTGTTTGATGACAAGAGATATTTCGTCTTGCCCTCGTTCACTGCCAGACCCATTTGTTTTGTTTCCTTGTTAGGTCTGGAGAAAGCAGAACTAACGGCGCGGGTGTTGTTTGATGATATCAATATCATCGGCATACGCCAGCAGCTGTACACTCTTATGAAAGATTGTACCTGCTCGATTAAGTTCTGCAGCTCAAATAATTTTCTCCAGCAACAGATTGATGAAGTCGCACGATAGGGAGTCGCGTTGTCTGAAACCTCGTTTGGTATCGAACGGCTCGGAGAGGGGTCTTTTCCAAGATTTGGCGCATGGTGAATATCTGGTCGGTTGTTGATTTGTCAGGTCTAAAGCCACCCTGATAAGGTCCAATCAGTTTGTTGCCGGTGGACTTTAGTCTTTCACACAATACGCTCGACAGAACCTTATATGCGATGTTGAGGAGGCTAATCCCACGGTAGTTGGCGCAGATTGTGGGGTCTCCTTTTTTAAGGATTTGGCATAGCACACTTAAATTCCAATCGTTGGACATACTTTCGTCCGACCATACTTTGCAAAGAAGCTGATACATGCACCTCACAAATCACAAATCACAAGAAACGTGTCTTCCGTCTATCACAACATGATCAATCTGGTTGGTGGTTCTTCGATCCGGAGACTGCCCGGTAGCTTGATGAATCTTCTTATCCTAGAATCTAGTACTACAGAGCCCCTATATATCTAATATAAAAAACAGCTGACTTTATGCTGGATATATCGGCAGAAATTTAAGTTATCGCACTGAAAATTACAGAACATGTTTTACTCATAACAGACATCAATGAAATTATTTATTCCTGTGAAAGTACATTTGATGCCATTATATATGGAGCTACTAGTAGATTTCTTTTGCATGGCACGCTTGCAGAAGTCCAAATGCTGTTCCCAATTTTCAACGATTTTGAAGCATAAATCGGCCGATGCTGCTGCAGTTTCACGTTCGGTAATCGTACTAAGTTCATTAATCGTCGTTGGCTTGTTGGCATAGACCATAGAAATGACGTAGGCCCACAGGAGGCGGCCCATTAACTAGCCGATTTCGTGAGATAACGCGTTCAACCAACTTGGTTTTTAAAAAATCGATTGTGACATTCGCTGTGCGGCTTGTGGATTAGTCCTGCTGAAACCACATGTTGTCCAAGTTCACATCATCCAATTTTGGCCAAAAATATTCCGTTATCATTAAGCTCTACCGATTCCCTTTCACAGTATCGTGCCGGTCTTGATCATCACAGAAGAACCATTTTGAGGTTTCGATGAAACTACTTATGTCTGATATGCTTTTAGTGAAAATCAATTTAAGGTTTGGTGCTTGATGGATTCCAAGTGTTTTTTGTCGGATCTGTGCTAGAGCTGGGCGTTCACAGAGAAAGTGGAAAATTGTTTGCTTGTTCCCTGCTACTCCACAGCCTCGGCAAATGACATTGTAGGGCATACCCATTTTGGACGCATGTTCCCCAAATGGCCAGTGCCCTGTTGTGGTAGCTGTTACTCTGTAGATACTTTTTCTTGACCTATTTAATAAGTCTTTAGTTCTTTTCCTGTCATATGTTGGCCATAATTGTTTAGTTATGATGCATTTTGTAATGTCTATTGATCTCTCTTTTGATCGATCCTAGCGGTCTTGGTATTATCTTCGCCCCAGATTCGTTGAGGAAAGCTCCTGCCTTTGCCAACTCGTCTGCTTTTTCGTTACCGAAAATGTTCCTGTGGCCGGGAACCAAGATCAAGTCTAGTTGGAGCTTGTCTTTTATTGAGCTTATTGCTTTCTTGCAGTTGTGAACTATACTGCAATTTGTCATGAGTGAAGACAAGGCCAGGAGCGCCGCCTGGCTATCCGTAAATATAGTTGTTTTATGTATATTCTCGTGGTTCGCAGGCTTTTTCTATGCCCAGTACTTCTGCTTGGAAGGTGTAGCCGAGTTCGGTAGACGTATAGAGAGAGATATGCCTAGATGAGCGAAGAATACCACCGTGCCTACTCCGCAGGCCCGTCGGTTTAGACTGAGATGGTATCCTCTTCCCCTATTTAACCTCTTCTCCATTCTTGTCTAGATGGTATTCTCACCTTAAAGTGTCTATTGAAATCCAGCTTTGGGAGAATGTAGTCTGATTTATTAAGGGTGAGCTTGTTTAGGATTACACTATGTCCGTAGTTCTGCTGATTCCAACATCCCAATTCTTTTATTCTTATCGCCGCAATAACTGCTTTCTGCAGCATTAAGGGCATAATCCCGTCAGGACCTGCCCCTTTAAATGGTGCAGAACTATTTATGGCATACTTGATTTTGCTTTTGTCTACTATTTGGCTTCGGTAATCAACTGCATTTAACGGTGGTTTTGGTTGAACCCTTGTTAAAGGTGTTTGCTGACTTCCGGGAAAATTCTTTGTAAATAGTATTTCCAGACACTCTTTTGCCGAGGAGGTTCAATCCCTCTCCCCCTACAGTATTCGTATGATCTTTGAATAGCATTTTGTTTATCCTTGCGGTTTCTCTGCAACTTTCTATCGATGTGCGGAAAGATCGCCATGAGTCGTTTTTAGCTTTCCTGACTGCTTTTTTGTATGTTTTCGTAATATCCTTATATGGCTGCCAGATTTTGGTTTTAAAACTCTTTTTGAAAGCTTTCCTTACTTGTGTTCTCAAATTCTTGAGTTCACTGTTACACCAAGGATTTATTGAAAGTTGTGGTTAAGATTTTTTCCAACTTCTCTACTTCTGAATCTGATTCCTTAGGATTACTAATACTCTTATTGTCTCCCTTTTCAAGGCATTTTGTTGCTACACAGGTAAATTTTTCCCACGCTGTTCTTCTAGGGTTCCGATATGTGAGAGGAGCATTGTATTTCTCGCGAATTGTGAAGAGTATCCAGGAGTGATCCGACAAGGAAGGCTCATCGGATACCCTTCAATTATCCACAACGAGACTGTCTGCGTCTGTTGATAGTGTGAGGTCCAGCACTTCCTCCCAACCTGGAAACCTATCGGAGCTTGAAAAAATAAAGGTTGGCTTATCGCCCTTGTGGCATATACTTAGATTGCTATTCAGAATATACTGCAAGAGTGAGTCACTTCTGTTGTTTATACTGGAGTTACCTGGAGTGCAGTGTGCATTACGTTTACATCGCACCCTATTAGGACATCTTCCTTCCTGTTGTCCTCTACTAGTTTGGTGAGCGGTGGTATGTCTTCGTCATGGGCCAAGTAGGCCGAAACCAAGAACTAGGGATTTTCCTTCTATTCCACCTTTACCTCTGTGATATCTGCTGTGCTGTAGTCGTAATTAGGACAAAGAAATGCATTTATACTTCTATTGATAAGAATGCATGCCCTAGGTTTACCTTGGTTCCGTGTGTAAAAAAGGTCATAGTTGCTGCTGTTTAGCCCTTTTATGGTGTCTTCATTGACCCAGGGCTCCTGTATTAGGCTAAGTGCTGCAGGTTTATCTCTAGGCGTCTTAGTTTATTGGGTATCTCGGGTTTCTTTGATGCCCACATTCCTTAGCAACTGGCTGGCATCGTCGAAATCTTCCGGGTCGTCTTGGAAGAATTCCGAAGCTGATTTTGTAGTCAGTATTCTTGAGAGCCTCAATGGACTCATCGCAAATGGCCACCGGAATTGGTCGACTTACTTTGTTCGGCTTTTCCTCCTTGATCAGCTGCCGCTCATCTATACATTTGTTTTGCAGCTTGATGCACCTCAGAAGTTTTTCGCCTCAATTGGAGGCCTTCAAGGTCGTTGCTGATTTTGTCAACACTACTCGTCATGAAATCCACCTTTTTGGGCAGAATCTCCTGTATTTCTGTGATAGATCAATTCTTTTTTTGTGAATTGATCTCTTGTTTGCTGTCTTCTAGAGGTTCTGATTTCTTCCTTTTCAGAAAGCTTTCATATTCCTCTACTATTGATTTGGGGCGCTTCGTTTCTGCCCCATCAACTGGGGTACCGGCTGCCTGGTCTTTGGCTATCTTTCCCAGTATGAAGACTGCCCTCTGGTACCGGTTTTTTCTCAGCTGATTCTGGGATTTCGGGGTTGTTTTTGTTATCTCCTTTAGCCGCCAGTGCACTTTGATTGGTGCTCATGGCAGCTTTGAAGGTGGACGCTTCCTCCCTTATATTTGTTGTTTTCGCTGCTGTATCTGCCGGTATACTTTAGCTAGTATATCCGGCAGCCCCCACATACATGTATTTGCTAAGTATGTGCCTATAACTAATCCAGATAGAAGACGGTATTTGTATAGCATATTTGATGTCTGTTTTTCTAAATTACATTGCTTAAATTGAATAAATCAATATAAGATGCTTACCTCTGTAATAGAATGAATAAAGCTAATATGCGAACAATTCTTTTCCAAAAAAAAATGTAAACTTGGATAGATGTAAATAACAATTTGGCGAAACTTTAAATACAAGTATAGTGTTTGTTTGATTTATTTGATCCAATTTCCGTCAGAAATTCAGTAATTATCTAAATAAGTTTAATACTATAGCATTTTAAGCGGCATCATTTTTACAATATTAGCCAAAAAGCGATCACAAAGAGTGTGCTGTTAGGTTAGGTTAGGTTAGATGGCTGATCAAAGATCGCACGTGGACTATACGTAGTCCTTTGTGATGCCATAGAAAAAGAACTCCCTTGTTCGAACTTAAAGATCAGCAAAACGGCCGGTAGTCGATACAAATTTGCAAAGGCGCCCGATATCTACACCCACCAGTTCGGTAGGATGCCTGAAGGTATGTGCACCCAAGTGTCTGAGCCTTAACCTCCCGAACGCGGGACAGGCAAGAAGGAAGTGCTGGCTAGTTTCCGTCGCATCTTCTTCTGAGCAGCTTTTGCAAGCAGCATCCGGTAAGATTCCTAATCTTACAGCATGTGTGCCAATAGGGCTATGGCCTGTAAGGAGCCCGACTACTAAAGAGAGGCTAGCCTTACTGAGGGCAAAGAGATCTTTTGATCTTCTGTGATCTATCTTGGGCCAAAAAGCTTTTGCGACCGCGCAAGTACCAGTGCTCGCCCATCGTTGGCCAAGCATCCGCGAGGCCCAGCTGTCCAGTATTAGGACACAAGAGGACACCGGAGCACCGACCCGCTCCCATTCTACCGATAGTGGCTCTAGGGTGCCCTTCCTTGCCAGCTCATCGGCTCTGCAATTACCCGCTATTCCGCTGTGGCCCGGCACCCATACAAGCCCTATGGTAAATACTGTCGCCGCCAAAGACAGTGCCGCCAGACACTCCTCAACCAGCCCTGAACGCACTGTGAATGAATTCAGGGCTAGTATCGCTGCTCTACTATCTGAGTGAATGGTCACTTCCCTGAAGGTGGACACCCTCCGGAGTAGCAGATCTGCTGCTACCTTGATGGCTGCAATCTCAGCCTGGAAGACGCTGCAATAGTCGGGAAGTCTGAAACTGGAGTTGATAGAGAGCTCCCGACAATAAACCCCTCCACCAACCTTCCCCCCAAGCTTTGACCCATCCGTAAAGAAGCTTACTGCCCCTCTCCTCCAACGGCTTCTTCCCACCCATAACTCCCTCTTCGGTATATGGGTAGAGAAGAAAACGCGAGAGTTTGATATGGCGACTCCATGATCTAGATGATCCGGTATGCAGTCAAAGCTTGTGAGGATGTTCGAGTGTTCAGAAACAGCACGTTCTTTTAGGAACCCAGATTCCCTGAGCCTAATAGCCACTTTTGCGGCCATACACCTTCCGGCAATGTCCACGGGCGTTATGTTCAGAATTGCATTAAGTGCCACGGTTGGGGTGGACCTTAATGCTCCGCACATGCTGATAAGCGCAGCCCGTTGAACGCTTTCGAGTTTCTTAGCAAGTGTGATCTTCTGTAGAGCCCTCCACCACGTAAAGACTCCATAGAACATTATGGGCTTTACTATGGTATCATAGAGCCAGAGGACCACTTTCGGTGAGAGGCCCCACCTTTTGCCGATAGCCCCTCTACAGCAGTAAAGGGCAATCGATGCCTTTTTGGCTCTCTCCTCGATGTTCGGCTTCCATGAAAGCTTCTTATCCAGGATGAGCCCTAGATACTTCACCGTATCCGCCGGTTTCAGGGGAATACCTCCCATTTGCGGCAGCGGTGCCACTGGGATTTTATATCTTCTACTGAATAAAACCATTTCTGTTTTATTCGGGTTTATGGCGAGTCCACTTCCGACCGCCCATTTTGTTACAACGCCGAGATATCCCTGCGTCAGCTCGTATACGGTGCTAAGGAACTTTCCTTTGACCATAAGTGCTACATCGTCTGCATAGGCGATCACCCGGCAGCCTAGATCTTCTAGTTTCTTAAGAAGGTCGTTAACCACTAGGATCCATAGAAGAGGAGAAAGAACCCCTCCCTGAGGGGTTCCCCTGCTCACACTTCGCCGCGCGTGCGCGCTGCTCCATTCTGTTTCGACCACTCTGTCGCACAGAAGACTGAAGATGAGGTGCTTGAGGTTCGATTCAACCCCAAGACCATCTAGAGCAGTTATGACTGCCTCCGGCAAGACATTGTTGAAAGCTCCCTCAATATCAAGAAAGGTCCCAACAGCGAAATCTTTAGCTTCGATGGCTTCCTCCAGCCACGACACGATAGTGTGCAGGGCAGTGTCCACCGACCTGCCTTTACGATACGCATGTTGCGCTCCTGATAGGTAGTCTCTCGGAATGCGCCTCCTTAGATCCCAGTCCATCAGTCTCTCCAGAGTTTTGAGCAGAAAAGAGGAGAGGCTGATGGGTCTGAAATCCTTGGCCGCGACATGGGAGCTCCTGCCAGCCTTCGGGATGAACGTAACTTTGACCCGTCTCCAGGCCCCCGGGATGTAACCTAATCTGATGCAGTTCGCATAGATCGGTCGCAACCATCTGCATGACACTTTAACAGCCCGCTGCAGCTGCGCTGGTATGATGCCGTCCGGTCCCGGGGACTTGAACGGTTTGAACGAATTAATCGCCCATTCCAAGTGACGCTCGTCCAGAAGGTCGGCAAAGGCCGTGCAGTCAGCATGCAACTCTCCGAGAGATGCCCCTGTAGACGTCGTGCTGTTAGGGAAGTGAGCATCGAGGAGCAACTGAAGTGTATCTTCACTGCTCAGGCCCCACTTCCCATTTCCATCCTTAAGATAACCCAGAGGCACTGGGTTTTTAGCGAGAATGCGCCTGAATCTGGAGGACTCGTGGCAGCCCTCCACTTTCTCGCAGAAGGTTTTCCACGAGATCCTCTTAGCCTTCCTTAACTCGGTCTTGTATATCGACAGTCCGGTTTTATACAACGCCCAGTCGTCAGATAACCCGCTCCTGCGGGCCCTGTTAAATAAGCGTCTGCAAGACGCCCTAATTTCCGAGAGCTCCATGGTCCACCATTGAGGTTTCCCTCTGCCCTTCGGTGTTTTCAGTGGACAGGAGCTCTCTAGTGCAGAAATGCACGCCGAGCTGAAGACTTCGACCCACCCGTCCACCGCATCGGTGGTGCCCAACGTGTTCACCCCCGGTGCACGTGGCAGGGTTTGCCAAAGCCTCCTTCGATAGCTTTCCCAGTCCGTGTTTCTCGGATTTCTGAATGATTTCCTAGTCGGACCCTCTCCGACTAAACTAAAACCGATATACCTGTGATCCGAAAAGGAGTGATCATCGAGGACCCTCCAATTCGAGATCAACGGGGCAATCCCATGAGAGGCCAGGGTGAGGTCAAGAACCTCCTCCCTGCATGCGGTCACAAAAGTTGGAGAATTTCCCCTATTACAAATGCGAAGATTTTCGCTTACAATAAAGTCAAAAAGGGACTCACCTCTATTGTTTGTGTCCGAGCTTCCCCATACCGAGTGCCGGGAGTTGGCGTCCGAGCCGATGATGACGTCGGCACCATTCCGGGATGCTTCAGCCAAGGTCTTCCTTAGCAGTACAGGAGGTGGCTCCACCACATCATCGTGTGGCATATACGCGGAGATAATCCAGACATTTCCGGTATCACTCTCCAGTTTTGCTGTTACTATATCAGCATTGCTGAAATTAGGTAGAAGAAGTACCGTTAGTTCATTTCTAACCAGTATACAGGCTCGGTTTCTACCTGCATCGTTGGTCGCCAGCAGCTTATGGCTCCTCGTCCTCAAGCCAGAGATCCCGCTACTAGTCAGCCACGGTTCCTGGATAAGGACGACATCGGCTTCGTCTTGCTCCAGACGAAGCAATAGATTGGCGGAGGCCGCCTTCGAGTGTTGGAGATTAATCTGGAGGAATTTCATCCTTCAGACTCTCCTCTAGAAGCGCCAGTTCAGCGCTCATGTCGTGATCGACCCTCACCTCCTCAAACAGTTGTTCGAGGCTAAAGACGGAATCGCCAATCGACGAACCGCCTCCAGAACTCGCCACATCCGAGAGATTAGAGTCGTTATCTGCGGTCGCCTGACCATCGATAATGCCGTCTGCCTTCCCCCCTGCATCTGCAGCTCGGGTGCCATCAGCCCTGGTATCCGTTGGGAGTACCTTTAGCACAACCATCTCGAAACCATAGCTGATGGCTCCCTTGGTTTTGCTGAGAGGACCGATGGACTCCTCGTTAAGCATTATCAACGCTTGTCGATATGGTTCATCGGTTCTCTCCAGCCTGATGACCCTCCAGTCATGCGTGGGGAGAGAGGGGTTGCAGTACTTGAGGATTTCCTCAATCTCACTTGCAGTAGAAGGTTCAGCCGGCAGCCAGACGCGAGCCCTAGGACGAAGAGGGAGGTCCGCTCTGTCCACGGCCTCCAGTCTGGCTCCCTTCCAAACCTCCCCCACCTGAGATACTGCCTTCTTATATAAGATGGCCGATCTTTCATCGGCACACCTTGTCAGCTTATGCAGCCCATGATGCCAACCGGCACTTACGCATTTAGGAGGTGGTCCCGGGTTTTCCTTAACCACCTTAAGGAAGACTGAAGAGATAGCTGCCGCTACTCTCTTCCACTCCTCGTGAGAGATAGCACCGTCCTCCCTGCTGCGGTCTAGCACACCAAGCACTCTTGCACCGGCGCTTTTAGCGATTTCGCAAAAAGTTGGCGCAGCCCCCGTTCGCGGTTTCTTACCAAGGGAGGTTTCTCCCTCATGCGACCTTTGCCGCTTAACCGCTGGTTCGGGTCCCTTCGTTTCGAGTCGTGACCTATCGGTCTCGCTCTCACTCAGAACCTTCTTAGCCCATTCGAGCGTATTGGCATGCTGCTCAGATACCTGACCAGCATGCTTGCCCCCGTAGCGCTCTACGATTTTCGCTGCCAGTCTGCGGTCCGACTTCAGCTTTCTAGCTAAAGCTCCCCTGCTAATGTTCCCTGCGGTTCCCTTCATAATTTTAGCAGAGGTTCCTCTGCTGGTGCTTGCGATTCCGCCGTGCACGAAGGCTCCACCCTTCACTACCTCGCTTGCCGGCGGCTTTGCGCCGGCTCCCCCCATTCTGCTGCCTGATGAGGAGACTCCTACCGAGGTCCTTGTCCTCCCGCTGCAGCTGCCCAGCGACGGTTTCGTCGTCATAGGAGCAGCAGCCCCGCCTGGGATAAGTCCGGATGTCGATTTCGACATCCCTTCATCTCCCTTCGTCGCCTTCTCGTTCGTTTGTGTCTTGTCCATGCTAAAAGGGTCCCCACTCAGAGCCGCTATCCGTCCCCCGGAAGGTAGTCGCCTTTTATGGTCCCAAGGTTATCTCTGTGACGAGGCCAAGGCGAGGGTTGACGTACGCCCTTATGAGGCAGTACGTTCAGAGCCGACCAGCGTAAAGAAGGAGTCCTCTCAACTTACACCTACCACGCCAACTTAATGACGACGGGGGGGGAACGTACTCTGAGGCCTGCCATGGTTTTAACGGGACGGAGGCAGTAGCGACATTAGCCCAGCAGCCATTTCTGATGGGTGTCACCCCATCATACTCAGGTGCCAGAATGTCGCCACCACCAGCCCAGGGTTCGACCAGATCCAAATAAGTTTAACCTACTCTAAATGCCAATTCAATGCTAAAGTCGTCAGGAGTTGTAAGGCCGTGAAGGCCGCAGGCCATTTGGCGTTACCCAGGATGCACCGACGTGGAGGCGACCTGCTCTACATCCCGAGTGTGCTGTTAATGCCGTAAAATAAAATTATTGTTAACTTTCTCGCAATTCTTGTTTTGCAATTTCGCAAACAGTCAACGAGCGAAGTCTAACTGGCAGCCCAAACAAGGGGCTGCAGCTGTTTCCTTTCCTCACTTCGATGTGTAAAGTAGGATATGTATGTATTTGATTTTGCAATGCCTTTCATTGTTAGCAAGTTTGTGTACGCGTGCGTAGGTGTCCACCACAACAGCAAAAACAACACCGAAATCCGCACGCAAAGTCTAAAGCTTACAACATCAAAAAATATTAACAAAATGTTGCTTTTGATGGAGCGAGGTTGATAGTAATAACAACAACGATATTGGTAATGATAGCACTAGTTTACAAAATAAAATAAGTAAGGATCATGTCCTTTCGTTGGATTCCATATCATTATATTACTAAACTCAAACATATACTTAAGTATGTATGTTTCATAACTATTACGCCCAGGATATGTTATTTCCACGTCATATTTTCCAACTATATATGCATGCATACATTTGTTTGTTTTTGATTTTGAAATTATGATGCACGTTCGGACCGTTATTTTATGTTTCTAGTGCATTTGTAACATTCAAACAAGAATGCCACGAAAATTACTACTTCGCTTGACTCACTAAGGCATTTGCTTTTAATAAGAAGAACAAATATTAAGTTATATGGCCAGGTCAAATTAAAAAGATACTTACAATCAAAATAAGCAAATATATTTAGAAGTTTACACTTTTCTAACGACTACAACAATGCAATTAACTTGCATAAACACAAGAATTACAATCCAGCGTAAACAAAGGAACACTTTTACAAAAAGGTTTGTGGGTATATTCAGAGGAATGCGGCCACCGTGTATCAAAATTGCGCTTCTTTTCTTTCTAATCGAAGACTACTTAATTTTTAGCCATTTTATGAAAAATTTTGGGCCTGGTCATGTTAAGTGACTATTGCTGGTCGTATATATTATATATAACTAAAACGACTAATTTTTATTTTTTGTGCTATCGAAACATGTTTTTTGTAATATTCTTACATGCAATAGCTATTGGAAAAATTAAAAAAAATATTAAATATTCTGAATCCATAGGGTGTCAGATTTTTCACTTGAACAGTTTAAAAAAGAAATCTTTTTAATGGAAAAAACTTTGTAAACTAGTGTAATCCTTATGCGCACGGCAACAAAGTGCTCTTGTTTGGAGTTTTGGTGTTTTGGTGTTTTGTTGTTTTACGTTTTCTTTTGCCGTTTGGCCTTAGTGGAGACGGCGGTTTATACTATGTTTTGCCGATTGCTGTTGGCGCAGCTGTCAGTCTCTGCTGCCGTCGACGCCCTGTTGCTGATGCCGCTTGATTAACGTTGTCCACGTTCAATTAGTAAAAGTGTTGCATTGTAACTGACAGGCGGGCGCAAAAGTAGCAACAATAGATAACAGTGAATACAAGCGCAATAACAACACAGTCGCCCGCAATAATAAAGCGGCAATTGTTGTTATTGGCGAAGTTAAAAGGCCGTAATGATTGCTGATGAGTTTCGTACGCGCTGCCATTTGCCTTCGTCGGGTGTTGGTGGCTTTTAAAGGAAAATGTTTTTAGCGAGTTTTACTTTACTTTTTTTTGTGTTATTGTGGTGATGTAAAAAATAGTTTACTCGTTTTTGCGTATTGTATTCAAGCGTTGTTGGCAGTTGCTGTACTAATGTGACATGAGAGTTGTGTTTTGTTGTTATTGGGTTGGTTGTGACATTTCGCCTCTTCATTTCTCTGGCATATATCTGTACATAACCCGACATTGTTGCAAATATTTTATTAGGTATTCGCTCACGCCCACAGTCATCCTTACCATTGGTCATTTTAGCGCTTGATTGGTGAAAAGTGAAATTTTAAAATTTGCTCAATGATATTATTATTAACTAACAGAGAGAAATAAATGAAGCTGTGGAAATTGCCATTTATTACAGCTGTTAAACATATATCCACTCAATTAATTATTACTATTGTTATCATTGTATTTACAATATTGTCATAATAGTGAGCAATGTTAAGTCTTCAATGTTTCATCCTCTTCAAATTTAGCGATTTCGTCTTTCACTGAATAACTCCTCCTCGACGAAATCTGTAAAGCAAGATTAATATGTTAATTATTGCGTTATTTTAGTAGAATCAGTAAAAGAGTTCACACATAAGGTGCAACCCCTTTAGCGGTGTAGGATTCCCTAGAGGACTACCTGACATATGTGTTTGAACAAAATGATATCTAAGCAAAGACGTGATTAAAAATATCCAAACTTTATGTTGAGCTACATTCAAAAAAGTTTACTAAGCCCACATACATACCGAAGATATTATTGGGTCATACCTTTTTAAAACTGAAGATTGATCTTTTGCAATTGATTTACACTATCAAATTTTTCGAACATATCTTCAACGATACATCAATTACGACATGCCACGTCATCTCGATAAAACTGTAGAAATCAAGTATTGCGCTTTTAACGGATTTGCGAGCATACATATATAATAACCGAATTACCTAGTGCACCACGTAGGATTTGTCTGTTCCAGACTACCAGACTGACCTATAACTAGAACAACTGTAATGGCTGCTTATAATAAATAGATAATGATAAACGAACTTAAACCGTATCTTAAAAACCAGTTTTCGACTTAGATGATTTCTCTTGGTGAGAAATATTTTTAACTTATTGAGAGTCTAGATAATGTCTCGACCAAGACAACCGATTCTATCGCACATGGTTTAATGTTATCTTGCTATACTAAGTTCTTTATTACAATATTTTTAATTACAGTTATAGTTTTCGTCTTTTTTTCAATTTCTTATAACATATTTTGTATTTTCAGCGATGCACGTGTGTTATTGTTAAAACAATAGGTATTGGATTATGGTTAGACCGATAACACTAAGTTCCAAACTTGACCCCTAAAAAAATATAATCTCTTCCGAGCAAAATTCTAAAAGTTTCATTCATTTCATATTGAATGATATGAATTTGGCCATTCCTCTCCCAATATTTTGCCTGGATTATTCTGTATCACAAAGCAAAATTAAGGAATCTTTGATATGAAATTTCTGGATTACTTGCGGTTGACTTCTTAGTGCTCTTTGCATACTCTTTAGAGTGCCAGTAATCTTTTGCATCTAATTGCATCACAGTTAATTTGCCACACCAATCTGAACATATCTATAACTCTATATATAGTATTATACTGTTGGAGAATAGAAAAGTTGATATGCAATTGAAATATTTATTATATTTTTGTATATAAGTACTTATGAACCGAAAATTGAAACGACATTACAGAAAGTGGCATCTTCATGCTTAATAAATGTTGTGGTTGGCGTTTTTAATAGATTTTTTTTTTCTAATATACGAAATATTTCCAATATATAAATATATTTATTTCCTTAAAAATAAAACACTATTTAGGCAACTCTTACAGGCGTCACTTAATTCTTTATATGCATTCCATATGCACACATCATATATTCGAAGACCCAAAGGCATTGAGACGTCAGGTTATGGTATTATCAATTTCTGAAACAGAGAAATAACTTATCGAAACGGACGACATACAAATGATTCGCTGAACATTACTGGAACATATTATATATTTGTATTTTAATTTCATTACCTTTTCAATTTCTTCTCTCCGTCAGAGAATAGGATCCTACCCATACGAACAATGCGAGGTCTACGTTAAGAGGACAACAAAAAAAAGAAAATTGAAGAACACCCAACATTGGAGCAGTTAAAAAGATCTCCTTCATTTGACAGTACTGTGTTTATGCCAAACCAACGTACGATGTGTCCGTAATCGATCATTGTTTTGAGGCACACACATACACAGTAATCGACAAAAGCCACCATAACTCACTGACGATCTCATCGGTGCGGTATCAATTTCAAAGGCACAACGGAGTGAAATTAATTGATGAATAGAATAGAATATGTAAATGTACATAAGTATGTATATATGTACAGATATATTTGTTTAGGTGCGCTCTCTTTTTGGCTTTTCTCGTGTTTGGAATTCTCAGACTCGAACCCTTTTTTTCGCTGATAACTTATAATCCTGATAAATATTTTCCCTGCACTGCAGTGCACTGATTGATAATTTTTAGCATTGCTGGTAAAGCCACAATACCTATCGATAGAATGTATTTCATCGCAGTGACATTTCAGCTCTATATAGTATATCAAGTTTCGGTGCATGCCTTTATTATCCTAGTTTTCTATTCGGCTTTTAAGCTACAGTTATGGAAAATAAATGCTCAGCTACTTTCCAGCTATTGTCTTGTTTAGAAATTCTTTAAATTTTCAATGAAAAAACTATAATTTCTTTTCATGCGTTTATCTTCGGGGTGTGATACTTCTATTTATGGTCTGTTGCAGTAGCTAATCTGTTGTTTAGCGCGGTAAATAATTTTTGCCAGTTACTTTTAGTTATATATTGTTATACAAGGCTTCACAACTTGCTTTACCTCACCCCTTACCCCTTACCCTTATGGTATACTAACTGTCAAATCCATTGCCGTTGCCGTTGCCAAGTCTGTATGTGGGCTTTTGTTATCACAACAAAATCATTTGCAAAAAGACGTCGGGTAAGTAGGTTGGAGCTGATGTAGCTCAGTTTTAAGCTCTTGAACTTTTAAATTTTTGTGTAGATTAAAAAAGTTTATGTGGAAAATGAAAAGATTTCATATTTTCGGACTATAATAATTGTAGAATAAATTTTATATACCAATTATAATAATAAATTTAATATGAGCAATAATATTATGATTTATGCTAGTAGAAGTTTAATAAGTTTAAGACTTCGTTCATTCGCCATTCCATTCTGTATAATTTTCTGCAAATTAACAATATTAAACTAAATATTAATTTTTTTGGAGAAATGTACTAAATTATTTTGAAAATGTACTTTATTTTTATAATTTAACACTCGCTCTATTAAATTAAGGGGTCCCGGTGGTCAGAACCCTCAAACTAAGGCTGTTTTCTGGATTGTTTTTAAGGTTTAAAAAAAGAGCAAACAATTTAAAATTTTTACTGTTTATTTATACACTTATGAAAAGCACAAAAATATTTTTTTGTTAACCAAAAAAAATTTTAACATTATTAAAAATGGCGTCCAAAAAAAGCTATCTTAAAAGATGACTCCCGGTGCCGTTGTTGATTTTGACTCTTCTGAACATGTGAAACATAAAAACCAAATAAATTATTAATCAGTAGGAGTGCAGCTATCGCTGGGACTACAACCAAAAAAAAATTGACAATTAAAAAAATTTCGCGTTTTTGAAGTTCAGATTCTGAAAACAGCTTTTTTGGACCAGTGTTAGATCGATATTAGATATTGATCTTATGAACAACATATTAAAATTTCAAGTGATTCGGATGGATAGTTTTTTTTTCATCAACGTCACGCCGAAAAAAGTAGTTTTGAGAAAAATGAGTTTAAAGTTTAGAGTGTCTATATTTTAGATACCTGCGCTACCTGCTAAAACGGCTTTAGAAGCTTAAATAATGTGAATATCCTTCCAAAAATTTTACAGTATATTCTTAAAGGACTATACTTTCGAACTATCAAAAAAATACCACCGAAACCCGTTAATATTGCCGTCGGTGCATGTGTAAATGGGATGTGTTGTCTATAAAATGTCTAAACAAAAGCGAAAATTAAAATACAAAACTGTAATTTAATACAGTGAATTGCAGTAGAAAGAGGCATATGTGGTTGAAAAATGTTTAAAAAGTGGTGGTGAACCCACCCCTACTAAGTTCAATGTACACATCTCACAATAAAGATATTTCGGGCAAGCTAAATGTTGTAGTGAAACTAAGTACATAAGACACCAAATGTGATTGTAATCGTCATCTATTATCTTTCTTAGAACAATGCACTTTGAATTCTTTCGCAACATTTTTATACTCTTGGAACATATGGAGTTTGATCTACATAAATTATCAGGATGTCAAGCGGAATTGAAATCCGGGTCACTATCTGTCCGTCCAACCTGTCTGTTCATCTGTACTAAGAAAAACAGTAAGAACGAGCTTGTAGAAGTGTGTAATCGGGCCATCGTCCCGCCCACAAAACGTCATTAATCGAAAACCTACAAATAGTCATAAAAGAATTCACAATAATGAGAGCCACCTGAAAACTTTTAAAAAGTGGGTGTGGTACCGCCGCAATTCAAGCTATATCACCCAAATTTTTATTAGACAAATCATTTCGACATCTCTTGCGACAGCGTGAAAATACGTGAAATCGTATGATAACCACACCCCATATGCAGCGGTTGACAGCTAATTAGAAGCGCTCCCATTTTTGTAAGAGGATACTCATCAGCAATGACAAAAATCTTTGATATACCGTTATTTATATTCTTAAAAGCCTTGCATTGTTTGTGTTGCTCTAAACCTCAACAGAAATATACCGCAGAACTACTACTGCTCCCGAGGATACCCAAAAAAGAGTTCTACTGACATTCTACGTGAAATTCAAGAGGAATGTAATGTCCAAATATCCAAGAGAACAATTGCCCGGCGTTTGGTCGAATCTGGATTTCACGGCAATGCAGCACACAGGATTCCACTTCTGACTAATGTTCGTAGAAACGACACGTA
>JAPZAG010001659.1:0-27991 GCA_027475135.1 Bactrocera correcta | reverse complement strand
ACTTTATACCTGAATATAAGATTACGGAATTCTGCCACATATACTGCCGTTATGTCGTTATGGCTTTATGTAAACTTCAGTAAGAGAAAGAAGGTTAATTAATTTAAATATGCTTAACCAGTTATTTGAAGCATTTTGATATCGATTGCAAAATGTGTATGTACAAGAAAATCGACTTTATACCTAAATATAAGATTACGGAATTCTTCCACATGTACTGTCGCTATGCCGCCATGGCTTTATATCACCTTCAATACGTTAAAGAAGGTTAATTATTTTAAATATGTTAAACTAATGGTTGAAGCATTTCGATATCGATTGCTAAATGTGTAAATACAAGAAAATCGACTTTATACCTAAATATAAGATTACGAAAACTTTCTACATGCACTGCCGTTATGCCGTCATGGCTTTATATAACCTTCATTACGGTAAAGAAGGTTAATTATCTTAAATATGTTAAACTAATGATTTGAAGCATTTCGATATCGATTGCTAAATGTGTATGTACAACAAAATCGACTTTATACCTGAATATAAGATTACGGAATTCTGCCACATATACTGCCGTTATGTCGTTATGGCTTTATATCACCTTCAATACGTTAAAGAAGGTTAATTATTTTAAATATGTTAAACTAAGGGTTTGAAGCATTTCGTTATCGATTGCTAAATGTGTAAATACAAGAAAATCGACTTTATACCTAAATATAAGATAAAAAAAATTTTCTACATGCACTGCCGTTATGCCGTCATGGCTTTATCCCAAACTTCCGTTTTTCGTTAAAAAGGTTTTATTAATTTAAATTGTTAAAAAAAAAATGATTTAAGAATTTGGGAATTTTAAAATTCCCTTAAAGGGTTTTTTAACCAAAAAAAAAAGGGATTTAACTTAAATATGAAAAACAATTTTTAAAGCATTCCGTTATGGTTTAAAATGTTAATTAAAAGTTCGTTTAACCAAAAAGGATTAAACTTAAAAATGAAACCCGTTTTTTGGTTGGCTTTTTATACCCCATTAAAAAAAAGGGGGGGTTTATTAAACTTAAAATTTAAAACTAATGTTTTGAAGCATTTCGATATGGTTTCCCAAAATGGTATATAAAAAAAATCAAATTTATATCAAAAACAAGGTTAGGGAAATTTTTATAAATAACTGGTTATGCCAAAAAGGTTTTAAATTTTTCCCTTTCCTTTAAAGAAGGAAATTTTATTTAAAATATGAAAACAAATGATTTGAAGCATTTCGATATCGATTTCTAAAATTTTTTTTAAATTTTAAAAAAGAAAATCAAATTTTATACCTAAAAAAAGATTACAAAATTTACCCAAATTACTGCCTTTATGCCGATGGCTTTTTTAAAAACTTCAAAAGAAAAAGGAAGGAATTTAAACCCTAAATATGAAAACCCAATTATTTGAAGCTTTTCGATATCGATTGCAAAATGGTATATACAAGAAAATCGACTTTATACCTAAATATAAGTAACGGAATTCTTCTAAATGCACTGCCGTTATGCCGCCATGGCTTTATTTTACCTTCATTCCCTTAAAGAAGGTTAATTAACTTAAATATGTTAAACAAATTTATTTGAAGTTTTCCCGATATCGATTGCTAAATGTGTAAATACAAAAAATCGACTTTATACCTAAATATAAGATTACGGAATTCTTCTAAATGCACTGCCGTTATCCCGCCATGGCTTTATATCACCTTCATTCCCTTAAAGAAGGTTAATTAACTTAAATATGTTAAACAAATGATTTGAAGCATTTGGATATCATTGCTAAATGGTATATACAAAAAAATGGGCTTTATACCTAAATAAAAGGGTTACGGAATTTTTCCCAAATGCACTGCCGTTATCCTTTAAAGGCTTTTGTAAACTTCAGTAAGATAAAAAGGGTTTTTTAAACTTAAATATGTTAAACTAATGATTTGAAGAATTTCGTTATCGATTGCTAAATTGTATATAAAAAAAATTGGGCTTTATACCTAAATATAAGTTTAACGGAATTCTTCAAATCACTGCCGTTATCCCTTTTATGGCTTTATTTTTTTCCCTTTCGTTAAAGAAGGTTTTTTTAACTTAAATATGTTAAACAATGATTTGAAGCATTTCGATTTGATTGCTAAATGTTTTTAACAAAAAAATCGATTTTATCCCTTAAATAAAAGTTTAACGGAATTCCCCAAAATACTGCCGTTAGGGCCTTTTTTAAATTGGTTTTAAAGGGTTAAACAAAAATTTTTAAAATTAAAAGGGGGTTTAATAAATTTTAAAATTTTTTCAAAAAATTTTTTAAAAATTTTTGAAGCATTTCGATATCGTTTGTTTAAAGTAATACAAAAAATCAAATTTATACCTAAATAAAGATTACGGAATTTTTCAAATCATTTCCCGTTAGGCCGAGGGCTTTAAAAAAAATTTCATTACGTTAAAAAAGGGTTTAAATTTTAATTTAAAATATGTTAAACAAATGATTTGAAGTTTTTCGATATCGTTTTCAAAATTTTGTAAAAAAAATCGATTTTATACCAAAATAAAGATTACGGAATTCCCAAAAATTTAACTGCCGTTACCCCGATGGCTTTTTTAAAAACCTTCAAAAGGTAAAGAAGGAAAATTTAAATTTTTAATTTATGAAAACCCAATTATTTGAAGCTTTCGATATCGATTGCTAAATGGTATTACAAAAAATCGACTTTATACCTAAATAAAAAATTTAACGGAATTTTTCCAAATACTGCCGTTATGCCGATGGCTTTTTAAAAACCTTCAAAAGTTAAAGAAGGTTAATTAACTTAAATATGAAAACCCAATTATTTGAAGTTTTTGATATCGATTGCAAAATGTGAAATACAAGAAAATCGACTTTATACCTAAATATAAGATTACGGAATTTTTCCCAAATACTGTGTTATCCCGCCATGGCTTTATATCACCTTCTTTACGTTAAAAAAGGGTTTAAATTTAAATTTTAAATATGTTAAACAAAGGGTTTGAAGCATTTCGATATCGATTGCTAAATGGTAAATACAAGAAAATGGGTTTTATACCTAAATAAAAAATTAAAACCGGAATTCTTCTAAATGCACTGCCGTTATCCGTTAAGGCTTTTGTAGACTTCAGTAAGAAAAAATTTTTTTAAATTAAACTTAATATGTTAAATTTAATGATTTGAAGAATTTCGATATCGTTTGCTAAATTGTATATAAAAAAAATTCGGCTTTATACCTAAATATAAGATTAGGGAAATTCTTCAAATCACTGCCTTTAAACCCTTTTATGGTTTTATATAAATTTCAGTCGTTAAAGAAGGTTTTTTTAACTTAAATATGTTAAACAATGATTTGAACCATTTCGATTTGATTGCTAAATGTGTATTACAAAAAATCGATTTTTTTTCCAAAATTTAAAAGATTACGGAATTCCCCAAAAAACTGCCGTTATCCGTTATGGCTTTATGTAAACTTCAGTAAAAAAAAAGGGGAAAATTTAAACCCTTAAATATGAAAACCCAATTATTTGAAGCATTTCGATATCGATTGCTAAAGGTTAATACAAAAAATCAAATTTATACCTAAATATAAGATTAGGGGAATTTTTCAAATGCACTGCCGTTAGGCCGATGGTTTTTTAAAACCCCTTCATTCGTTAAAAAAGGGTTTTAATTAACTTAAATATGTTAAACTAATGATTTGAAGTTTTTGGATATCGATTGCTAAATTTAAAAAAATCGACTTTATACCTAAAATAAGTTAACGGAATTTTTCCCACATGCACTGCCGTTAGCCGCCATGGCTTTTTTAAACCCCTTCATTGGGAAAAGAATTTTTAATTAATTTTAAATATGTTAAACTAATGATTTGAAGCATTTCGATATCGATTGCTAAATGTTATTACAAAAAATCGACTTTATACCTGAATATAAAATTACGGAATTTTTCCACATAACTGCCGTTATGCCGATGGCTTTTTTTAAACTTCAGTGGTTAAAAAGGGTTTAATTAACTTAAATTTTTAAAAACCCAATTATTTGAAGCTTTTTGATATCGATTGCAAAATGGTATATACAAGAAATTGACTTTATACCTAAATAAAGATTACGGAATTCCCCAAATAATTTGGTTATGCCGATGGCTTTAAAAAAAATTTAAATCCCCTTAAAGAAGGTTAATTTTTTTTAAATATGTTAAACAAAGGTTTGAAGCATTTCGATATCGTTTTCTAAATTTGAAAATTACAAAAAAATTTGATTTATACCAAAATAAAAAATTTACGGAATTCCCCAAATTTAACTGCCGTTATCCTTTAAAGGCTTTTTGTAAACTTCGGTAAGAAAAAAGGTTTTTTAAACCCAAAATATGAAACCCATTATTTGAAGCTTTTCGATATCGTTTGCTAAATGGTATATACAAGAAAATGGGCTTTAAAACCTAAATATAAGATTACGAAATTCTTCTAAATGCACTGCCTTTAAAGCCGCCATGGCTTTATAAACCCTTCAACGTTAAAAAAGGGTTTTAATTAACTTAAATATGTTAAACAAATTTATTTAAAATTTTTCGATTTCGATTGCTAAATGTGTAAATACAAAAAATCGACTTTTTTCCTAAATTAAGATTACGGAATTTTTCCCAAATGCACTGCCGTTATCCGATGGCTTTTTTAAAACCCCTTCATTAAGAAAAAAAGGTTTTTTAAATTTTAAATATGTTAAACTAAGGGTTTGAAGCATTTCGATATCGATTGCTAAATGTGTAAATCAAGAAAATCGACTTTATACCTAAATAAAAAATTTAAAACCGGGAAATTCTTCAAATTGCACTGCCGTTATCCCGTGGCTTTTTAACTTAAATTCGTTAAAAAAGGGTTTTAATTAACTTAAATATGTTAAACTAATGATTTGAAGCATTTGGATATCGTTGCAAATTTATTTACAAGAAAATCAAATTTATACCAAAAATTTTAAGTAAGGGGAATTTTTCCCAAATGCATTGCCGTTATCCGAAGGCTTTATGAACTTCATTTGGTTAAAAAAGGTTTTTTAAAATTAATATGTTAAACAAATGATTTGAAGCATTTCGATATCGATTCTAAATGTTATATAAAAGAAAATCGACTTTATACCTAAATAAAAGATTACGGAATTCTTCAAAATCACTGCCTTTAATCCGCCTGGCTTTATGAACTTCAGTCGTTAAAAAGGGTTTATTAACTTAAATATTTAAACTAATGATTTGAAGCATTTCGATACCATTGCTAAATGGTATATACAAAAAATTGACTTTATACCTAAATAAGATTACGGAATTCTTCAAATCACTCCCGTTATGCCGATGGTTTTAATATAAATTTAAATCCCCTTAAAAAAGGGTTTAAATTTTAACTTAAATATGTTAAACAAATGATTTGAAGCATTTCGATATCGTTTCTAAATTTGTATTACAAGAAAATTTTTTTTTATACCAAAATAAAAGTTTAAGGGAAATTTCCCCAAAAATTTAACTGCCGTTATCCGATGGCTTTTTGAAACTTCTTTGTTAAAAAAGGTTTTTTAAACCCTTAAATATGAAACCAATTTTTTTGAAGCTTTTCGATATCGATTGCTAAATGGTATATACAAAAAATCGACTTTAAAACCTAAATATAAGATTAGGGAATTTTTCCCCAATGCACTGCCGTTATCCGATGGCTTTTTTAAAAACCTTAAATTAGTTAAAAAAGGGTTTAAATTTAAACTTAAATATGTTAAACAAATTTATTTGAAGTTTTTCGATATCGTTGCTAAATGTGTAAATACAAGAAAATCGACTTTATACCTAAATATAAGATTACGGAATTTTTCCCAAATGCACTGCCGTTATGCCGCCATGGCTTTATTAAAACCTTCAAAAAGTTAAAAAAGGGTTTTAATTATTTTAAATATGTTAAACTAAGGGTTTGAAGCATTTCGATATCGTTGCTAAATGTGTAAATCAAGAAAATCGACTTTATACCTAAATAAAAAATTTAAAACCGGAATTCTTCAAAATTGCACTGCCGTTATCCCGCCTGGCTTTATATCAACTTCAATACGTTAAAGAAGGTTAATTAACTTAAATATGTTAAACTAATGATTTGAAGCATTTCGATATCCCCTTGCTAAATGTGTATATACAAGAAAATCAAATTTATACCTAAATTTTAAGATAAGGGGAATTTTTCCCAAATGCATTGCCGTTATCCGAAGGCTTTATGAACTTCATTTGGTTAAAAAAGGTTTTTTAAAATTAAAATATTTTAAACAAATGATTTGAAGCATTTCGATATCGTTCTAAATGTGTATATAAAAAAATCGACTTTATACCTAAATAAAAGTTTAACGGAATTTTTTTAAAATGCACTCCCTTTAATGCCTTTGGCTTTAGGGAAATTCAGAAGTTAAAAAAGGGTTTTAATTAACTTAAATATGTTAAACTAATGATTTAAAGCATTTCGATACCATTGTTTAAATTGTAAATACAAAAAATCGACTTTATACCAAAATTAAAGATTACGGAATTTTTCCCAAATGCACTGCCTTTAATCCGCCTGGTTTAATATCCAAATTCAATCGTTAAAAAAGGGTTTTTTAACTTAAATATTTTAAAACTAATTTTTTGAAGCATTTCGATATCGTTGCTAAATGTGTATATACAAAAAATCGACTTTATACCTAAATATAAGTTTAACGGAATTTTTCCCCAATGCACTGCCGTTATACCGATGGCTTTATGAAACTTCATTTGTTAAAAAAGGGTTTAATTAACTTAAATATTTTAAAACTAATTTTTTGAAGATTTCGATATCGATTGCTAAATGTGTATATACAAAAAATCAAATTTATACCTAAATATAAGTTTAACGGAATTTTTCCCCAATGCACTCCCGTTATCCCCTTAAAGGCTTTATGTAAACTTAAATTGGTTAAAGAAGGTTTTTTAAACTTAAATATGTTAAACTAATGATTTGAAGCATTTCGATATCGTTGCTAAATGTTTTAATCAAGAAAATCGACTTTATACCTAAATATAAGATTACGGAATTTTTCCCAAATGCACTGCCGTTATGCCGAAGGCTTTTTAATTTTAAATTTAAAAATTAAAACTTAAATTTTTTAAACTAATGATTTAAAGCATTTCGATATCGTTGCTAAATGTTTTACAAAAAATCGACTTTATACCTAAATATAAGTTACGGAATTCTTCTAAATGCACTGCCGTTATGCCGCCATGGCTTTATTTAACTTAAATCGTTAAAAAAGGGTTTAATTAACTTAAATATTTTAAAACAATGATTTGAAGCATTTCGATATCGTTTCTAAATGGTATTACAAGAAAATCGACTTTAAAACCTAAATAAAATTTTTAACGGAATTTTTCCCAAATGCACTCCCGTTATCCGAAGGCTTTATGAAACTTCATTTCGTTAAAGAAGGTTTATTAACTTAAATATTTTAAACTAATGATTTAAAGCATTTCGATATCGTTGTTTAAATTGTAAATACAAAAAATCGCTTTATACCTAAATAAAAGTAAGGGAAATTTCCCCAAAAATTTAACTCCGTTATCCCTTTTAAAGGCTTTATGTAAATTCAGTAAGATAAAAAATTTTTAAATTTAAACCCTTAAATATGAAAACCCAATTATTTAAAGCTTTTTGATATCGATTGCAAAATTGTAAATACAAGAAAATCGACTTTATACCTAAATAAAGATTACGGAATTCTTCCAAATGACTGCCTAATCCCCCTGGTTTTATATAAAATTCAATCGTTAAAGAAGATTTTTTAAATTTTAAATATTTTAAAACTAAGGGTTTTGAAGCATTTCGATATCGATTGCTAAATGTGTATATACAAAAAATCAAATTTATACCTAAATAAAAAATTTAAAACCGGAATTTTTCCCCAAATGCACTGCCGTTATACCTTTAAAGGTTTTAAAGTAAACTTCAGTAAGTAAAAAATTTTTAATTAATTTAAAATATGTTAAACTAATGATTTGAAGATTTCGATATCGTTTGCTAAATGTGTATATACAAAAAAATCAAATTTATACCTAAATAAAAGTTTAACGGAATTCCCCAAAATACTCCGTTATCCCTTTAAGGCTTTATGTAAACTTCAGTGGTTAAAGGGGTTTTTTAAACCCTTAAATATGAAAACCCAATTATTTGAAGCATTTCGATATCGTTTTCAAAAAGGTTTAAAATCAAAAAATCAAACTTTTACCTAAATATAAATTACGGAATTTTTCTAAATGCACTGCGTTATGCCGAAGGCTTTTTAAACTTTAATTAATTAACTTAAATTTTAAACTAATGATTTGAAGTTTTTCGATATCGATTGCTAAAGTTTTACAAAAAATCGACTTTATACCTAAATATAAGTTACGGAATTCTTCTAAATGCACTGCCGTTATGCCGCCATGGCTTTATGTTAACTTCAGTGCGTTAAAGAAGCTTTATTAATTTTAAATATATTAAACTGATTTGAAGCATTTGATATCGTTTTCTAAATGAGTATTAAAAGAAAATCGACTTTATACCTAAATATAAGTTTACGGAATTCTTTTAAATGCACTCCCGTTATCCGAAGGCTTTATGAAACTTCAGTGCGTTAAAAAAGGGTTTATTAACTTTAAAAAAAATTTTTAAATTTTAATGATTTTAAAAAAATTACAAAAAAATTTTTTTCCTAAATGCAACGGAAAAAAATAATACCGTTAAGGCTTTATGAAACTTCAGTCGTTAAAAAAGGGTTTAAATTAAACCCTTAAATATGAAAACCCAATTATTTGAAGCATTTGATATCGATTGCAAAATGGTATATACAAGAAAATCGACTTTATACCTAAATATAAGTTTAAGGGAATTTTTCCCAATGACTGCTTTACCCCTTGGCTTTATTCCCCTTAAATCGTTAAAGAATTTTTAAATTAAATTTTAAATATGTTAAACTAAGGGTTTGAACCATTTCGATATCGATTGCTAAATGTGTATATACAAGAAAATCAAATTTATACCTAAATAAAAAATTTAAACCGGAATTCTTTTAAATGCACTGCCGTTATCCGTTAAGGTTTTAAAGTAAAATTCAGTAAGAAAAAAATTTTTTTAAATTAATTTAAAATATTTAAACTAATGATTTAAAGAAATTTCGATATCGTTTGTTTAAATTGTAAATACAAAAAAATCGATTTTATACCTAAATAAAAGATTCGGAATTCCCCAAAAAACTCCTTTAATCCCCCTTGGCTTTATGAAATTCATTTTAAAAAAGATTTAAATTAAACCCTTAAATATGAAAACCAATATGAAGCATTTCGATATGGGTTGCAAAAAGGTTATATACAAAAAAAAAATTGCCCTTTAAAATAAAACTAAATATTGGTTAGGAATTTTTTAATCCCCTTCCGTTATAATTTAAATTCTTTATTTTAAACTTTTTTTAAGTTTTAAAGAAAGGTTTTAAAAAAAATTTTAACCCTTAAATATGAAAAACAATTTTTTAAAGCATTTCGTTATCGATTGCTAAATGTGTATATAAAAGAAAATCGTTTTTATACATAAATATAAGATTACGGAATTCTTCTCAATGCACTGCCGTTATACCGCCATGGCTTTATATCAACTTCAGTACGTTAAAGAAGGTTAATTAACTTAAATATGTTAAACTAATGATTTGAAGCAATTCGATATCGCTTGCAAATGTGTATATACAAGAAAATCGAATTTATACCTAAATATAAGATAACGGATTTCTTCTGAATGCACTGCAGTTATACCCTTAAGGTTTTATGTAGACTTCAGTGCGTTAAAGAATGTTTATTAACTTAGATATGTTAAACTAATGATTTGAAGCATTTCGATATCGATTGCTAAATGTGTATATACAAGAAAATCGACTTTATACCTAAATATAAGATAACGGAATTCTTCTACATGCACTGCCGTTATGCCGCCATGGATTTATGCCAACTTCAGTTTGTTAAAGAAGGTTTATTAACTCAAATATGTTAAACTAATGAGTTGAAGCATCTCGATATCCCCTTGCTAAATGTGTATATACAACAAAATCGACTTTATACCTAAATATAAGAATACGGAATTCTTCTAAATGCACTGCAGTTATACCGCTAAGGCCTTATGAAGACGTCAGTGCGTTAAAGAAGGTTTATTAACTTAAGTATGTTAAACTAATGATTTGAAGCATTTCGATATCGATTGCTAAATGTGTATATACAAGAAAATCGACTTTATACCTAAATATAAGATTACGGAATTTTTTTAAATGCATTGTCGTTATGCCGCCATGGCTTTATATCACCTTCATTACGTTAATGAAGGTTAATTAACTTAAATATGTTAAACTAATGATTTGAAGATTTTCGATATCGATTGCTTAATGTGTATATACAAGAAAATCGACTTTATACCTATATATAAGATTACGGAGTTCTTCTACATGCACTGCCGTTATGCCACCATGGCTTTATGTTAACTTCAGTGCGTTAAAGAAGCTTTCTTAACTTTAATATATTAAACTAATGATTTAAAGCATTTCGATATCGATTGCTAAATGATTATATACAGGAAAATCGACTTTATACCTAAATATAAGATTACGGAATTCTTCTACATGCACTGCCGTTATGCCGCCATGGCTTTATGTTAACTTCAGTGCGTTAAAGAAGCTTTATTAACTTTAATATATTAAACTAATGATTTGAAGCATTACGGAATTCTTCTAAATGCACTGCAGTTATACGGTTAAGGTTTTATGAAGACTTCAGAGCGTTAAAGAAGGTTTACTAACTTAAATATGTTAAGGTAATGATTTGAAGCACGTCGATATCGATTGCTAAATGCGTATATACAAAAAAATCGACTTTATACCTAAATATAAGATAACGTAATTCTTCAAAATGCACTGCCGTTATGCTGTTATGGCTTTATGTAAACTTCGGTAAGATAGAGGGGGTTAATTAACCTAAATATGCTAAACCAGTTATATGAAGCATTTCGATATCGATTGCTAAATGTGTATGTACAAGAAAATCGATTTTATACCTAAATAAAAGCTTACGGAATTCCCCCAAATATAATGCCGTTATGGTTTTAAATGTAAACTTCAATAAGATAAAAAAAGGTTAATTAACCATGCTAAACCAGTTATTTGAAGCATTTCGATATCGATTGCTAAATGCGTATATACAACAAAATCGAATTTATACCTAAATATAAGATTACGGAATTCTTCTAAATGCACTGTCGTTAGCCGCCATGGCTTATATCATTATTCATTACGTTAGAGAAGGTTGTTAAACAAATTGATTTGAAAAATTTCGATATCGATTGCTAAATGCGTATATACAACAAATTCGGCTTTATATCTAAATATAAGATTACGGAATTCTTCAAAATACACTGCCGTTATGCCGTTATGGCTTTATATAAATTTCAGTACGTTTAAGAAGGTTAATTTACTTAAATATGCTAAACGATTGATTTGAAGCATTTCGATATTGATTACTAAATGTGTATGTACAAGAAAATCGATTTTATACCAAAAAAAAGATTACGGAATTCACCCAAACATACTGCCGTTATGCCGTTATGGCTTTATGTAAACTTCAGTAAGATAGAGGGGGTTAATTAACCTAAATATGCTAAACCAGTTATATGAAGCATTTCGATATCGATTGCTAAATGCCTATATACAACAAGATCGAACTTATACCTAAATATAAGCTTAGGGAAATTTTTTCTAAATGCACTGTCGTTATGCCGCCATGGCTTTATATCACCTTCATTACGTTAAAGAATGTTAATTAACTTAAATATGTTAAACTAATGATAAATGTATAATGTGTAAATACAAGAAAATCGAATATATACCTAAATATAAGATTACGGAATTCTTCTACATGCACTGTCGTTATCCCGCCATGGCTTTATATAACCTTCATTACGGTAAAGAAAGTTTATTAAATTAAATATGTTAAACTAATGATTTGAAGCATTTCGATATCGATTGCAAAATTTGTGTATGTACAACAAAATCGACTGTATACCTAAATATAAGATTGCGGAATTCTGCCACATATACTGCCGTTAAACTTCAGTAAGATAAAGAAGGTTAATTAACTTAAATATGCTAAACCAGTTATTTGAAGCTTTTTTGATATCGATTGCAAAATGTGTATATACAAGCAAATCGACTTTATACCTAAATATAAGATTACGGAATTCTTCCACATGTACTGTCGTTATGCCGCCATGGCTTT
This sequence comes from Bactrocera correcta, assembly GCA_027475135.1. Lineage (NCBI taxonomy): Eukaryota > Metazoa > Arthropoda > Insecta > Diptera > Tephritidae > Bactrocera > Bactrocera correcta. The sequence continues at coordinate 15,675 of JAPZAG010001659.1, read as the reverse complement.
ATATCACCTTCAATACGTTAAAAAAGGTTAATTTTTTTAAATATGTTAAACTAATGGTTTGAAGCATTTCGATACCGATTGCTAAATGTGAAATACATGAAAATCGGCTTTATACCTAAATATAAAATTATAACATTACGGAATTCTTCTAAATGCACTGCCGTTATACCGTTAAGGCTTTATGTAGACTTCAGTAAGCTTAAAAATGTTTATTAACTTAATATGTTAAACTAATGATTTGAAGCATTTCGATATCGATAGCTAAATGTGTATATACAAGAAAATCGACTTTATACCTAAATATAAGATTACGGAATTCTTCTACATCCACTGCCGTTATGCCGCCATGGCTTTACGCGAACTTCCGTTCGTTAAAGAAGCTTAATTAACTTAAATATGTTAAACTAATGATTTGAAGCATTTCGATATCGATTGCTAAATGTGTATAAACAAGAAAATCGACTTTATACCTAAATATAAGATTACGGAGTTCTTCTACATGCACTGCCGTTATGCCGTCATGGCTATATGAAAACTTCAGATCGTTAAAGAAGGTTTACTAACTTAAATATGTTAAACTGATGAAGTGAGCCATCTCGATATCGATTGCTAAATGTGTATATACAACAAAATCGACTTTATTCCTAGATATAAGATTACGGAATTCTTCTAAATGCACTGCCGTTATGCCGCCATGGCTTTACGCGAACTTCCGTTCGTTAAAGAAGGTTAATTAACTTAAATATGTTAAACTAATGATTTGACACATTTCGATATCGATTGCTTAATGTGTATATATAAGAAAATCGACTTTATACCTAATTATAAGACTACGGAATTCTTCGAAATGCACTGCCGTTATGCCGCCATGGCTTTACGCGAACTTCCGTTCGTTAAAGAAGCTTAATTAACTTAAATATGTTAAACTAATGATTTGAAGCATATCGATATCGATTGCTTAATGCATATATACAAGAAAATCGACTTTATACCTAAATATTAGACTACGGAATTCTTCCAAATGTACTGTCGTTATGCCGCCATGGCTTTATATCAACTTCAATACGTTAAAGAAGGTTAATTAACTTAAATTTGGTAAACTAATGATTTGAGGCATTTCGATATCGCTTGCTAAATATGTATATAAAAGAAAATCGAATTTATAACTAAACATAAGGTTACGGAATACTTCTAAATGTACTGTCGTTATGCCGCCATGGTTTATATCACATTCATTACGTTAAAGAAGGCTAATTAACTTAAATATGTTTAACTAATGATTTGAAGCATTTCGATATCGATTGCTAAATGTGTATATGCAAGAAAATCGACTTTATACATTAATATAAGATAACGGATTTCTTCGAAATGCACTGTCGTTATGCTGCCATGGCTTTATATCACCTTAATTACCTTAAAGAAGGTTAATTAACTTAAATATGTTAAACTAATGATTTGAAGCATTTCGATATCGATTGCTAAATGAGTATATACAAGAAAATCGACTTTATACCTAAATATAAGATTACGGAATTCTTCGAAATGCACTGCCGTTATGCCGTTATGGCGTTTGTAGACTTCAGTAAAATAAAGAGGGTTAATTAACTTAAATATGTTAAACTAATGATTCGAAGCATTTCGATATGGATTGCTAAATGAGTATATACAAAAAAATCGACTTTATACCTAAATAGAGGTTTACGGAATTCTTCTTAATGCACTGCCGTTATGCCGTTAAGGCTTTTGTAGACTTCAGTAAGATAAAGAGGGTTAATTATCTTAAATATGTTAAACGCATGATTTGAAGCATTTCGATGTCGATTGCTAAATGCGTATATACAACAAAATCTACTTAATACCTAAATATAAGATTACGGAACTCTTCCAAATGCACTGCCGTTATGCCGTTAAGGCTTTTGTAGACTTCAGTAAGAAAAAGAAGACTAATTTACTTAAATATGTTAAACTAATGATTTGAAGCATTTCGATATCGATTGCTAAATGTGTATATACAAGAAAATCGACTTTATACCTAAATATAAGATTACGGAATTCTTCCAAATGTACTGTCGTTATGCCGTCATGGCTTTGTATCACCTTCAATACGTTAAAGAAGATTTATTAACTTAAATATGTTACACTAATTATTTGAAGCATTTCGATATCGACTGCTAAATGAGTATATACAATAAAATCGAATTCATACCTAAATATAAGACTACGTAATTCTTCTAAATGCACTGCCGTTATGCCGTTAAGGCTTTTGTAGACTTCAGTAAGAAAAAGAGGATTAATTTACTTAAATATGTTAGACAAATGATTTGAAGCATTTCGATATCGCTTGCTAAATGAGTATATACAAGAAAATCGACTTTATACCTAAATATAAGATTACGGAATTCTTCGAAATGCACTGCCGTTATGCCGTTAAGGCTTTTGTAGACTTCAGTAAGATAAAGAGGGTTAATTAACTTAAATATGATAAACTAATGATTTGAAGCATTTCGATATCGCCTGCTAAATGTGTATATACAAGAAAATCGACTTTATACCTAAATATAAGATAACGGAATTCTTCTACATGCACTGCCGTTATGCCGCCATGGCTTTTTGCTAACTTCAGTTCGTTAAAGAAGGTTTATTAACTTAAATATGTTAAACTAATGAGTTGAAGCATTTCGATATCGCTTGCTAAATGTGTATATACAACAAAATCGAACTTTATACCTAAATATAAGATAACGGAATTCTTTTAAATGCACTGCCGTTATGCCGTTAAGGCTTTATGTAGAATTCAGTAAGATAGAGGGGGTTTAAATTTAACTTAAATATGTTAAACTAATGATTTGAAGCATTTCGATATCGATTGCTTAATATGTAAATACAAGAAAATCGACTTTATCCCTAAATAGAAGATTACGGAATTCTTCTAAATGCACTGCCGTAATACCGCCGTGGCTATATGCCAAATTCAGATCGTTAAAGAAGGTTTATTAACTTAAATATGTTAAGCTAATGAGTCGAAGCATTTCGATATCGCTTGCTAAATGTGTATATACAAGAAGATCGAATTTATACCTAAATATAAGATATCGGAATTCTTCTAAATGCACTGCCGTTATACCGCTAAGGCTTTATGTAGACTTCAGTAAGCTAAAAAATGATTATTATGTTAATATGTTAAACTAATGAGTTGAAGCATCTCGATATCGATTGCTAAATGTGTATATACAACAAAATCGAATTATACCTAAATATAAGATTACGGAATTTTTCCCCAAGGCACTCCCGTTATACCGTTATGGCTTTATATCACCTTCATTACGTTAAAGAAGGTTAACTAACTTAAATATGTTAAACTAATGATTTGAAGCATTTCGTTATCGATTGCTAAATGTGTATATAAAAGAAAATCGACTTTATACCTAAATATAAGATTACGGAATTCTTCTAAATGCACTGCCGTTATCCCGCCATGGCTTTAAATCAACTTCAATACGTTAAAGAAGGTTAATTAACTTAAATATGTTAAACTAATGATTTGAAGCAATTCGGTATCGCTTGCTTAATGTGTATATACAAGAAAATCGACTTTATACCTAAATAGAAGATTACGGAATTCTTCTAAATGCACTGCCGTAATACCGCCGTGGCTATATGCCAAATTCAGATCGTTAAAGAAGGTTTATTAACTTAAATATGTTAAGCTAATGAGTCGAAGCATTTCGATATCGCTTGCTAAATGTGTATTTACAAGAAGATCGAATTTATACCTAAATATAAGATAACGGAATTCTTCTAAATGCACTGCCGTTATACCGTTAAGGCTTTATGTAGACTTCAGTAAGCTTAAAAATGTTTATTAACTTAATATGTTAAACTAATGAGTTGAAGCATCTCGATATCGATTGCTAAATGTGTATATACAACAAAATCGACTTTGTACCTAAATATAAGATTACGGAATTGTTCGAAATGCGCTGCCGTTATACCGTTATGGCTTTATGTAAACTTCAGTAAGAAAAAGAACGTTAATTAACTTAAATATGTTAAACTAATGATTTGAAGCATTTCGTTATCGATTGCTAAATGTGTATATAAAAGAAAATTTATACCTAAATATAAGATTACGGAATTCTTCTAAATGCACTGCCGTTATCCCGCCATGGCTTTAAATCAACTTCAATACGTTAAAGAAGGTTAATTAGCTTAAATATGTTAAACTAATGATTTGAAGCATTTCGATATCGATTGCTAAATGTGTATATACAAGAAAATCGACTTTATACCTAAATATAAGATAAGGGAATTCTTCTACATGCACTACCGTTATGCCGCCATGGATTTATGCCAACTTCACTTTTTTAAAGAAGGTTTATTAACTTAAATATGTTAAACTAATGAGTTGAAGCATCTCGATATCGATTGCTAAATGTGTATATACAACAAAATCGACTTTATACCTAAATAGAAGTTTACGGATTTCTTCCAAATGCACTGCCGTTATACCGTTATGGCTTTATGTAAACTTCAGTAAGAAAAAGAAGGTTAATTAACTTAAATATTTTAACTTAAATATGTTAAACTAATGACTTGAAGCATTTCGTTATCGATTGCTAAATGCGTATATACAACAAAATCGACTTTATACCTAAATATAAGATTTCGGAACTCTTCCAAATGCACTGCCGTTATGCCGTTAAAGCTTTTGTAGACTTCAGTAAGACAAAGAGGATTAATTAACTTAAATATGTTAAACTTATGATTTGAAGCATTTCGATATCGATTGCTAAATGTGTATATACAAGAAAATCGACTTTATACCTAAATATAAGATTACGGAATTCTTCTAAATGCACAGCCGTTATACCGTTAAGGCGTTATGTAGACTTCAGTAAGCTAAAAAATGTTTTTTAACTTATAATGTTAAACAAATGATTTGAAGCATTTCGATATCGATAGCTCAATGTGTATATACAAGAAAATCGACTTTATACCTAAATATAAGATTACGGAATTCTTCTACATCCACTGCCGTTATGCCAACTTCAGATCGTTAAAGAAGGTTTATTAACTTAAATATGTTTAGCTTATGAGTTGAAGCATCTCGATATCGATTGCTAAATGTGTATATACAACAAAATCGACTTTATACCTAAATGTAAGATTACGGAATTCTTCTAAATGCACTGCCGTTATGCCGCCATGGCTTTATATCAACTTCAATACGTTAAAGAAGGTTAATTAACTTAAATATGTTAAACTAATGATTTGAAGCATTTCGATATCGCTTCCTAAATGTTTATATAAGTTATTATATTGCGCTCGAATGCTGCATTGCAACAACACAGCTTAGCGTATGTCATCACCACGCAACCTTTCGACAGTGGCGCTTAGCAACATCAACACCTCGCGCAAATGTTTTCTAAGCTGCCCAACAACGGAACAGTCCGGCGCTTAAGAACACTGCGCAGGCAATTAACCTTACCTATGTGTTTGCCTAGCAACATCGAAACGACGCAGGATAGCGCGTAATTCTATCACCACCCAACAACAGCAACACCTCGCGCATGTGTATGCAGTCTAAGCCGCCCAGCAACAGCTCTACCGTGTGCATAGGCTAGCCAAGCAGCCCACCAAAAGCCCAACTCGGCGCACGAGTTCATCGCTTGCCTAACAACAACTTCACCATGCGCTTGGATTAGTTAGGTAACCCAGCAACGGTATAATAAAGCACATAAGATCACTGCGCGCAACAATAACAACAACACCTGAAAACCTTAGACGAGAGGGTATTTAAGGCTGCGCTGTTAGCATAACAGGACAGTTCTTCGAGACAACTCATTAGTTAAACCTAACCTGCTTAACTGGCGCCCAACTTACGGGAACGAACATAAAAATAAAACCTTATATAAAGGATATAAAATCGTGCCCACAAATATTTAGCGATTTTAAACAAAAAAAAATCTTTATAAAAACGTTTATAATATCCTTAAAAAAAAGAAGAACAAATGTGTTTGAAATTTGTGTGAGCTTAAATAAATCTTGCGGTAGACGTGAACAAAATTAATCACTTAAAGTTTGATAAAAAAAAGGAGGAAAACCAAAATATTTTACAAAATAAATACTAGTGGATGAACTAAGTGAAAATTGGAGAAGACTGTGGATATTTAGAACTGCTCATTAAAAACAAAATAAAAAACGTTAAAAAAAATCTGAAAATAGCTATCTTGCAAAGTGTTAGTTAAATATCTAGTGATCAAATAAGAAGCTGAAAAAAGCAACAAAAATATTTGAAACTGAGTGAAAACGAAAAAGCGTGTAATAAACAGAAAAACTTATAATTAACCTTAAGAGTTGCAAAAATTAAGAAACTCTAAAAACAATATGAGAATTTCAAAAAAAAACTCAAACCTCAATTTTGGGCATCAACGTATCATCGTATCAACAACAAAGAGGACAACATTAATTAGTAGAAAACTACAATAGAACATCCGTGGTTGCCGTAAAATTCCAGAGGTTTCGCAAACACGAATATTTATGACATTTAAGTGTAGATATATGTATGTATTTAACAATTTCTTGTATTTAGTAAAATTATTTCTTTAATAGTCAGCATACCGTTTGTAAGCTTATACAAAAAAAAGGATCAAAGTACTGTTATGAGTTTAGTTGAATCGGCGGGAGAAGTAGTCCATCAACTTTCAATAGACAGATTGCGGATTTAACTCAGACAATTCAGAGCATTTTACCTCAAAAAATAGAGGTAGCCAGGCCTGTAATGATTGTCGAAGGTGTACAAAGTACCAATACCGATCTGAGTTTAATCAAATCTCTACCAGAATTTAGAGGTAAAATTTCAGAATATCCAGCATGGAGAGAAGCGGCGAAGTTCGCGTTAAGTTATTATAATGAAGGATCCGAGTCGTATTATATCGCGATGGGTATTTTACGCAACAAAATAACATCTGCAGCTAACGAAAATCTTAGTGCGTTTAACACGCCACTTAATTTTAACGCAATAATTTCTAGACTAGATCAATTATATGCAGATAAGCGACCCCCTTTACATATTAGAAAATCAACTCAATACGTTGAGGCAGGGGAAAAAAGTCTATAAACGAGTATTATGACGCGGTTGATAGGCAACTTACACTGATAGTGAACAAAAATATTATGAAATACAGTGGCAATGAGGGGCTCACCAATGCATTCAACGAGAAGGCAAGGGAAAATGCGTTGAGAGTCTTTATTTTTGACCTCAGACGTCCACTTTGTGACACTCTATTTTCAGCGAACCCATCAGACTTACCCAGCGCCCTTGCCGCAGCACAAGAGTTGCAGCACAATCGGGAAAGGTACCAATTTGCACATACATATGCGACTGGGAAAATTGCCACCAGTTTATCCAACTACACCTTTTTCTTCCAATTTTACTAACACAGTCCTTCAACGGAATCAAACAATTCAAAATGGTTCAGTACAAAACTCCATCCACATGGAGGTTGATGAGGGAAGCTCTTATTTCAGGAGATATCCACAGTTCAGAAACAACCCTGCTGATTACGGAATTCTTCTACATGCACTGTCGTTATGCCGCCATGGCTTTATATAACCTTCATTCGGTAAAGAAAGTTTATTAAATTAAATATGTTAAACTAATGATTTGAAGCATTTCGATATCGATTGCTAAATGTGTATGTACAACAAAATCGACTGTATACCTAAATATAAGATTGCGGAATTCTGCCACATATACTGCCGTTAAACTTCAGTAAGATAAAGAAGGAAAGGATTTTTCATTATCGGAAACAATTAACTTCGTTTTTCTAAACTTGTTTAGTACGATTAGCAGTGCACTTTTTATATCAATTGTTGATCTGGAATCGATCGGAATTGTGACTGTGAATTTAGAAAATTTTTCTATACAGGTAAAGAAATGAAATCTGTCTACAGAAAATATATCCATGTGAAGGATTTGTCCGGGATATTCTGGTATTGGTGTTCTGCCTACTTCTGTTTTTTGGGGGGTGTCTATTGTATTTGTTTTCCCAAAAATGTTCTACAATTTTTGGCTATTGTTGTTAAAGTCTTCTTAATTTCTGGAAAAAAATATTTTGAAATCAATTGTTTGTAGTTCTCTTGGATTGAGCGGTGAGCTCTATTATGTTCCATGGTAGCAGCCTCGATTTGATCTTCTTTTTTGATCAGATCTATTACTAATTTTTCGGTGTGCACGAATTTTACACCTGGAAAGTTTGACAGAAGTAATGATTGTACTCGGCCTAAAGTCTCAAGTTCACAATAGATTCCATTAACTACGTTTGGATTTATCTTTTCCCGTATGGTTTGTAAAAGAAATTCTGCGCTTTTAAAATTTATGGTATGTCTAATGAGTTTTTGAAAAAAAATTTTCGTAGACTTGCTGTTAACTTCGGATGGTAAGAGTACTAATTGGGCTTTAAAATTTGGGTTTACAGGATTTTTGATGCTTTTTATTACACCTGAAAGAGAAATCTCGCTGTGAGCCGTTGATATTGAGTCGTCAAGGTTGTGAATGTACTGGCGTGAAAGTGCGTCGGCCACTTTGTTCTCTTTGCCAGGTTTATAGAAGTATTTTGGTGCAAACGAGTTTATAAATGCAGTCCACCTTTTAATTTTTGAATTAGGATTTCTATCCGATATGGCAAACGTCAATGGTTGATGGTTTTAACGAACTTTTCATTGCGTTTCTTGTTGAACTAAAAAATTAAACCTTTTTTCCATTTTTATGGAAAATGAGTCCAGCTTTTGGTCAATTAGGCAGGAATCTTTCAATAAACATATCCGTACCATAAAAGAATTAATTCTAAGTAAAAAGGGTTCCGTTTTCCAAATATTGTTTTTACATTTTTGGAAATTTTTTTACCCCATTTATAGATTTTGATGAAAGGGGTCATTTTTTTTTGGGTTAACCCTTTCAGGTTTAATTTCTTTATATAGTTTTTCGGTTCCCGGTCTATTAAATATTAAAAATTTCCCGTTCGGTAAATTGATTAGAACGGAATTAGACTTTACCTAAAAAATTTACTTACTAAAATTTGACAAAGGGATAGGCTGGTTCGTTCTTCGAATTCCGTACCCCCCCCTTCACGAAGTAATTCATTTTCCATCATTGACCCGTTGGACTTTATAAAGGGGGCCTGTATAAAATTTTATTATTGAAATGATCTCTTATGAAAGCGTATTCTTGTTATTTAGAAAGGTTTGGTTTTTGCCGTACCGTGCTAATAATTCATATATTTCCTCGTTGAGGTTTTGTGGGAAACACGCTTTGATGAACAGCAGGGTTGTTTCTGAACTGTGGATATCTCCTGAAATAAGAGCTTCCCTCATCAACCTCCATGTGGAGGGAAATTTTGTACTGAACCATTTTGAATTGTTTGATTCCGTTGAAGGACTGTGTTAGTAAAATTGGAAGAAAAAGGTGTAGTTGGATAAACTGGTGGCAATCTTCCAGTCGCATATGTATGTGCAAATTGGTACCTTTCCCGATTGTGCTGCAACTCTTGTGCTGCGGCAAGGGCGCTGGGTAAGTCTGATGGGTTCGCTGAAAATAGAGTGTCACAAAGTGGACGTCTGAGGTCAGAAATGAAGACTCTCAACGCATTTTCCCTTGCCTTCTCGTTGAATGCATTGGTGAGCCCCTCATTGCCACTGTATTTCATAATATTTTTGTTCACTATCAGTGTAAGTTGCCTATCAACCGCGTCATAATACTCGTTTATAGACATTTTCCCTGCCTCAACGTATTGAGTTGATTTTCTAATATGTGAAGGGGTCGCTTATCTGCATATAATTGATCTAGTCTAGAAATTATTGCGTTAAAATTAAGTGGCGTGTTAAACGCACTAAGATTTTCGTTAGCTGCAGATGTTATTTTGTTGCGTAAAATACCCATCGCGATATAATACGACTCGGATCCTTCATTATAATAACTTAACGCGAACTTCGCCGCTTCTCTCCATGCTGGATATTCTGAAATTTTACCTCTAAATTTTGGTAGAGATTTGATTAAACTCAGATCGGTATTGGTACTTTGTACACCTTCGACAATCATTACAGGCCTGGCTACCTCTATTTTTTGAGGTAAAATGCTCTGAATTGTCTGAGTTAAATCCGCAATCTGTCTATTGAAATGTTGATGGACTACTTCTACCGCCGATTCAACTAAACTCATAACAGTACTTTGATCCATTTTTTTGTATAAGCTTACAAACGGTATGCTGACTATTAAAGAAATAATTTTACTAAATACAAGAAATTGTTAAATACATACATATATCTACACTTAAATGTCATAAATATTCGTGTTTGCGAAACCTCTGGAATTTTACGGCAACCACGGATGTTCTATTGTAGTTTTCTACTAATTAATTTGTCCTCTTTGTTGTTGATACGATGATACGTTGATGCCCAAAATTGAGGTTTGAGTTCTTTTTTGAAATTCTCATATTGTTTTTAGAGTTTCTTAATTTTTGCAACTCTTAAGGTTAATTATAAGTTCTTCTGTTTATTACACGCTTTTTCGTTTTCACTCAGTTTCAAATATTTTTGTTGCTTTTTTCAGCTTCTTATTTGATCACTAGATATTTAACTAACACTTTGCAAGATAGCTATTTTCAGATTTTTTTTAACGTTTTTTATTTTGTTTTTAATGAGCAGTTCTAAATATCCACAGTCTTCTCCAATTTTCACTTAGTTCATCCACTAGTATTTATTTTGTAAAATATTTTGGTTTTCCTCCTTTTTTTTATCAAACTTTAAGTGATTAATTTTGTTCACGTCTACCGCAAGATTTATTTAAGCTCACACAAATTTCAAACACATTTGTTCTTCTTTTTTTTAAGGATATTATAAACGTTTTTATAAAGATTTTTTTTTGTTTAAAATCGCTAAATATTTGTGGGCACGATTTTATATCCTTTATATAAGGATTTATTTTTATGTTCGTTCCCGTAAGTTGGGCGCCAGTTAAGCAGGTTAGGTTTAACTAATGAGTTGTCTCGAAGAACTGTCCTGTTATGCTAACAGCGCAGCCTTAAATACCCTCTCGTCTAATGGTTTTCAGGTGTTGTTGTTATTGTTGCGCGCAGTGATCTTATGTGCTTTATTATACCGTTGCTGGGTTACCTAACTAATCCAAGCGCATGGTGAAGTTGTTGTTAGGCAAGCGATGAACTCGTGCGCCGAGTTGGGCTTTTGGTGGGCTGCTTGGCTAGCCTATGCACACGGTAGAGCTGTTGCTGGGCGGCTTAGACTGCATACACATGCGCGAGGTGTTGCTGTTGTTGGGTGGTGATAGAATTACGCGCTATCCTGCGTCGTTTCGATGTTGCTAGGCAAACACATAGGTAAGGTTAATTGCCTGCGCAGTGTTCTTAAGCGCCGGACTGTTCCGTTGTTGGACAGCTTAGAAAACATTTGCGCGAGGTGTTGATGTTGCTAAGCGCCACTGTCGAAAGGTTGCGTGGTGATGACATACGCTAAGCTGTGTTGTTGCAATGCAGCATTCGAGCGCAATATAATAACTTATATAAACATTTAGGAAGCGATATCGAAATGCTTCAAATCATTAGTTTAACATATTTAAGTTAATTAACCTTCTTTAACGTATTGAAGTTGATATAAAGCCATGGCGGCATAACGGCAGTGCATTTAGAAGAATTCCGTAATCTTACATTTAGGTATAAAGTCGATTTTGTTGTATATACACATTTAGCAATCGATATCGAGATGCTTCAACTCATAAGCTAAACATATTTAAGTTAATAAACCTTCTTTAACGATCTGAAGTTGGCATAACGGCAGTGGATGTAGAAGAATTCCGTAATCTTATATTTAGGTATAAAGTCGATTTTCTTGTATATACACATTGAGCTATCGATATCGAAATGCTTCAAATCATTTGTTTAACATTATAAGTTAAAAAACATTTTTTAGCTTACTGAAGTCTACATAACGCCTTAACGGTATAACGGCTGTGCATTTAGAAGAATTCCGTAATCTTATATTTAGGTATAAAGTCGATTTTCTTGTATATACACATTTAGCAATCGATATCGAAATGCTTCAAATCATAAGTTTAACATATTTAAGTTAATTAATCCTCTTTGTCTTACTGAAGTCTACAAAAGCTTTAACGGCATAACGGCAGTGCATTTGGAAGAGTTCCGAAATCTTATATTTAGGTATAAAGTCGATTTTGTTGTATATACGCATTTAGCAATCGATAACGAAATGCTTCAAGTCATTAGTTTAACATATTTAAGTTAACATATTTAAGTTAATTAACCTTCTTTATCTTACTGAAGTCTACATAAAGCCTTAACGGTATAACGGCAGTGCATTTAGAAGAATTCCGTTATCTTATATTTAGGTATAAATTCGATCTTCTTGTAAATACACATTTAGCAAGCGATATCGAAATGCTTCGACTCATTAGCTTAACATATTTAAGTTAATAAACCTTCTTTAACGATCTGAATTTGGCATATAGCCACGGCGGTATTACGGCAGTGCATTTAGAAGAATTCCGTAATCTTCTATTTAGGTATAAAGTCGATTTTCTTGTTATACACATTAAGCAAGCGATACCGAATTGCTTCAAATCATTAGTTTAACATATTTAAGTTAATTAACCTTCTTTAACGTATTGAAGTTGATTTAAAGCCATGGCGGGATAACGGCAGTGCATTTAGAAGAATTCCGTAATCTTATATTTAGGTATAAAGTCGATTTTCTTTTATATACACATTTAGCAATCGATAACGAAATGCTTCAAATCATTAGTTTAACATATTTAAGTTAGTTAACCTTCTTTAACGTAATGAAGGTGATATAAAGCCATAACGGTATAACGGCAGTGCCTTGGGAAGAATTCCGTAATCTTATATTTAGGTATAATTCGATTTTGTTGTATATACACATTTAGCAATCGATATCGAGATGCTTCAACTCATTAGTTTAACATATTAATTAAAAAACATTTTTTAGCTTACTGAAGTCTACATAAAGCCTTAGCGGTATAAGGGCAGTGCATTTAGAAGAATTCCGATATCTTATATTTAGGTATAAATTCGATCTTCTTGTATATACACATTTAGCAAGCGATATCGAAATGCTTCGACTCATTAGCTTAACATATTTAAGTTAATAAACCTTCTTTAACGATCTAATTTGGCATATAGCCACGGCGGTATTACGGCAGTGCATTTAGAAGAATTCCGTAATCTTCTATTTAGGTATAAAGTCGATTTTCTTGTATTTACATATTAAGCAATCGATATCGAAATGCTTCAAATCATTAGTTTAACATATTTAAGTTAATTAACCCTCTCTATCTTACTGAATTCTACATAAAGCCTTAACGGCATAACGGCAGTGCATTTAAAAGAATTCCGTTATCTTATATTTAGGTATAAAGTTCGATTTTGTTGTATATACACATTTAGCAAGCGATATCGAAATGCTTCAACTCATTAGTTTAACATATTTAAGTTAATAAACCTTCTTTAACGAACTGAAGTTAGCAAAAAGCCATGGCGGCATAACGGCAGTGCATGTAGAAGAATTCCGTTATCTTATATTTAGGTATAAAGTCGATTTTCTTGTATATACACATTTAGCAGGCGATATCGAAATGCTTCAAATCATTAGTTTATCATATTTAAGTTAATTAACCCTCTTTATCTTACTGAAGTCTACAAAAGCCTTAACGGCATAACGGCAGTGCATTTCGAAGAATTCCGTAATCTTATATTTAGGTATAAAGTCGATTTTCTTGTATATACTCATTTAGCAAGCGATATCGAAATGCTTCAAATCATTTGTCTAACATATTTAAGTAAATTAATCCTCTTTTTCTTACTGAAGTCTACAAAAGCCTTAACGGCATAACGGCAGTGCATTTAGAAGAATTACGTAGTCTTATATTTAGGTATGAATTCGATTTTATTGTATATACTCATTTAGCAGTCGATATCGAAATGCTTCAAATAATTAGTGTAACATATTTAAGTTAATAAATCTTCTTTAACGTATTGAAGGTGATACAAAGCCATGACGGCATAACGACAGTACATTTGGAAGAATTCCGTAATCTTATATTTAGGTATAAAGTCGATTTTCTTGTATATACACATTTAGCAATCGATATCGAAATGCTTCAAATCATTAGTTTAACATATTTAAGTAAATTAGTCTTCTTTTTCTTACTGAAGTCTACAAAAGCCTTAACGGCATAACGGCAGTGCATTTGGAAGAGTTCCGTAATCTTATATTTAGGTATTAAGTAGATTTTGTTGTATATACGCATTTAGCAATCGACATCGAAATGCTTCAAATCATGCGTTTAACATATTTAAGATAATTAACCCTCTTTATCTTACTGAAGTCTACAAAAGCCTTAACGGCATAACGGCAGTGCATTAAGAAGAATTCCGTAAACCTCTATTTAGGTATAAAGTCGATTTTTTTGTATATACTCATTTAGCAATCCATATCGAAATGCTTCGAATCATTAGTTTAACATATTTAAGTTAATTAACCCTCTTTATTTTACTGAAGTCTACAAACGCCATAACGGCATAACGGCAGTGCATTTCGAAGAATTCCGTAATCTTATATTTAGGTATAAAGTCGATTTTCTTGTATATACTCATTTAGCAATCGATATCGAAATGCTTCAAATCATTAGTTTAACATATTTAAGTTAATTAACCTTCTTTAAGGTAATTAAGGTGATATAAAGCCATGGCAGCATAACGACAGTGCATTTCGAAGAAATCCGTTATCTTATATTAATGTATAAAAGTCGATTTTCTTGCAAATACACATTTAGCAATCGATATCGAAATGCTTCAAATCATTAGTTAAACATATTTAAGTTAATTAGCCTTCTTTAACGTAATGAATGTGATATAAACCATGGCGGCATAACGACAGTACATTTAGAAGTATTCCGTAACCTTATGTTTAGTTATAAATTCGATTTTTCTTTTATATACATATTTAGCAAGCGATATCGAAATGCCTCAAATCATTAGTTTACCAAATTTAAGTTAATTAACCTTCTTTAACGTATTGAAGTTGATATAAAGCCATGGCGGCATAACGACAGTACATTTGGAAGAATTCCGTAGTCTAATATTTAGGTATAAAGTCGATTTTCTTGTATATATGCATTAAGCAATCGATATCGATATGCTTCAAATCATTAGTTTAACATATTTAAGTTAATTAAGCTTCTTTAACGAACGGAAGTTCGCGTAAAGCCATGGCGGCATAACGGCAGTGCATTTCGAAGAATTCCGTAGTCTTATAATTAGGTATAAAGTCGATTTTCTTATATATACACATTAAGCAATCGATATCGAAATGTGTCAAATCATTAGTTTAACATATTTAAGTTAATTAACCTTCTTTAACGAACGGAAGTTCGCGTAAAGCCATGGCGGCATAACGGCAGTGCATTTAGAAGAATTCCGTAATCTTATATCTAGGAATAAAGTCGATTTTGTTGTATATACACATTTAGCAATCGATATCGAGATGGCTCACTTCATCAGTTTAACATATTTAAGTTAGTAAACCTTCTTTAACGATCTGAAGTTTTCATATAGCCATGACGGCATA